>JABMIG010000205.1:233446-285208 GCA_013187285.1 Cyclotella cryptica
GTTAGGCCCAATGCTTGGTAATTTGCGATTGCCAAGCAATTGCCCTCAATTGCAAACTCCACTTTGCAATTCCTTGTCGACGTTTGCACTGCCAAGGAATTGCATTTTTTAGGGAATACGCAGAACAATTCTTTGACAACAGCCAAATTGCATTTGAATTTTGCGAGACTTGTCAGTTTGGATGTAGTTGTTTGCCAAATTTGGCGCCGAAACACATTCAACTGACAGGGATATTAATTGTACCAATCCCTACGTAAATTAATATCTTATGTTGGGTCAGTGTTCTCTTCCCAAGGAATTGTAATGGCGAAAAAACCTGGACAATATTGAAATTCCTAAGGAATTGTAATCACGAAGATATTAAATCTGTATTAGAATTCCTAAGGAATTGTAATTTCTCAGTTATTTTACAAATGACTACTGTTGAGTACTGTCAAACGGAAAAATTGATGCCAAACGGACATGGTATACACTCCATTGATGCCAATCAGAGGTGTCACACAACAGAATTGATGCCAAACAAGAGGTCGTTGCAGAAATCCCAAGCTAAACCTAAGTTGTCGAGGAATCGTTTGCAATTCCTTGGTAATGCAAACGTCGACAAGGATTTGCAATGTGATTTTTGCCCATTTTTGTGCTTGACAATTGCAAATTATAACACTGGGCCTAATAGATACCCTGAGGTGTCAGTCGAAAGTTTGATGTATATAACATGACACCCAAAGTTATTTGTTGATTAATATGCAATCCTCTGCATACAGATATGTACATGACAGTGTTATGTATATCCAATACCAACCTTTTTCTGTGGTACATCGCGCCAGGCATGTACATGACTATTTAACTTCACCATCGACCTGTTTGAGAGGTGGTATGGTAAGTATTTTACGTGGTCGTGTGTTTTCAATAGAATGAAACCCAACAACAACTACCTGATCCTCTGTTTGCAGGAAATTGATTTGTTATGTAGTCAAGGCAAAAAGAAGAGCACGAAAATTGATGAAACTCAGAGAGTGTTATTTTCGTAACAATGTTATGTATTTAAGAAGAATCATTTGGGCAAGAGAAGGTGAGCACCACACCTGAAAAGTGTGGGGCTTGAAAGAAGACTGTTTATATGCACCCTGGATTAATTACTCGATGTTTGAAGATAACCCTGCATTATGGTGCCGATATTTTTGGGATGTGCAGGAAAAGCCCAGGGTATTGATCTCTCGATGTTTTGAAGATAACGCTGCAATCATGGTGTCGATATTTTGGTATTGCGTGGTAACTTATGTTTAATGGTGTCGAAATTTTTGGATTCACCTGAAGTATGGTGTCGATATTTTTGGACACGGTGTCGCTATTTTTGGATTGCGCAGGAAGTATCCTGTTGATATTTTTGGATTGCACAGGAAGTATGGTGTCAATGTTTTTGGATTGCACAGAGCCATGTTTTGGAGATAATGCTGCATCATGGTGTCGATATTTTTGGATTCACAGGAAGTATGGTGTCGATATTTTTGGACGTGGTGTCGCTATTTTCGGATTAGCAGGAAGTATCCTGTTGATATTTTTGGATTGCAGAGCCATGTTTTTCAAGATAATGCTGCATCATGGCGTCAATATTTTTGAATTCACAGGAAGTTTGGTGTCGGTGTCGATATTTTTGGATTGCGCAGGTCCATGTATTTGGAGATAATGCTGCATCATGGTGTCGGTATTTTTGGATAGCGCAGGAACTGGAAGCCATACTTCATTTTGGTGTTTTGAAGTATGTCCTATTTGTTATGTATACGACTGATGATGACATTGTGCTTTCTATCACTGCAGTTCTAACAGGATGGAAGAATCTGGCATGTTTACAACTTGGTTATGTAAATAACCTTGCAGAACAACAGGTGAGACTAGTTAGGCAAAAAGATTGTTTTTGAAATGTTGTTGTATATAACATTGGCAAACCTTTTCATCCCACACCACATGGTATATTTGTGACATCGTTATGTATATAGCGGATTTCAGATCTCGTTTTCAAGGGTAAATCGGGTGAGTAATATCAATTCGGAACAACACTACCTTACTTCATGATCGCTTGTGGAGTAACTCAACGGGTAACCATGTTTGTTTCAGGGGATAATGGCAGGGAATCACCATAGCGAAGGTGCAAAGAAACAGGGGGTGGAGGTAAGCCTATTAGGACATTCTCTCTCTACAATACTTGACCGAAGGGTTACAGTATTTATGAACATAACCGTCCTATTGAACTAACAAACCAAACCAATCCGCATAGACCCTGCCCTCAAGACGCGATGACATCAGAACTTGTGTTCAAAGGAATGAGGTGAGTTTACATTACACCAGTAATGTATATACGCCGGTTATGTACATAAAACATATGCATCTAACGTGTGTCTTGTATTGCATGTGCTTATATATATAACGCAGGAGATCATGAAGGTGTCACGGGAACACAAAACCTGGGAGGATGATAGGGCCACACACCGGTTGAGTGTGTTGGAGAACAACAAGGTAATTTTGACTCGTTTGAAAGTTATTTATATATATTCGGTATGTATATAACAGTAAACTCACAACAACATACCATATGTATGTCACATCGTTATATACATAACCAGGACTTCTGTGAGGGAGGGGATAGCAATGAGGGATGGTATGGCAGCCAGCATGTGAGTTACATTGAAGACAGGAGTAAATCAAAATGCTTTTCATGTTGAGAGGGATGACAAACTAACATTACTATATGTATATTACTGTTTTATATATAACAACAGCATCTCATGAAGAGGCCACATGATGAAGTGAGGTATCAGGGTTTCCATCCTGCCCTTCTGACTGCATGGAACCAGGTGAGAGAAAACGTTACACTGTTACATATAAGACTTTGTTATGTACATAACATTTATCTCACAACACGATGGTATGAATGAAACGTTGTTATGTACATAACGAAAAGCACTGACACTACGTGTGATGAATCAAGGCCAGTTATTGCGCCATTAGTATTGCCAACTCAGTTAGATAGTGAAGAATCGGAAAGCGAATGTGAAGAGGGATCCAAGGGAGACACAACAAAATGTCTTTATAAAAAGAAAGCGGAGTACGATGAAGATGCAGACAATTTGAAACACAACTCACGTCAGAAGATATCCATTTCAAGGTTGATAAAGCGGCATACATGGTGAGCATCCTCGAGCAAAAGATTTGTGCCATTTTACTTTGGGATCATTAACAGAACTCATCGATGGTAATGTGGGTCAAAAAGCATGTGATCAGCAGTCCATTAGGAGCTCTTCGAAAGATGGTCCACAGGTAAATCGTGACTGTGCAATTTTGGACAACATGCTAATATTATATTCATAATCCATTTTGAATCATTGTTCGTATGCTACAGGCTAAACCAATGAAATTGACAGACTTGGAAAAGTTAAATATCAACGAGGATTGGGTAAATGCACTGGCCAACTCGCATTTTTATGGAAGGACGGAGAGCTCAGTCACCCATACACAAGGATTCGTACGCCTAATCTAAAACTCATGACATGTTACTACAGATGCAAATCATACCGCACATTTGGCTGTGACGCAAAACTTAAGTTGACATTAAAGGGAGGGCCTACAGGAGTAGACGAATGGACATTGAGTGGCCGTCACACAGAAGTCTGTCAGAATAAAAATGGAATAGGGTCAACTAACGGCACTTCACAACTTGGAAATAAAGATGACTCTAATATGAGAGACATAACAGAGATCTTCAAAAATAGATTGACAGAGTTAGCAGTTGAGAAAATCTTGCTGGCTCCTATGAAAATTTGGAGCATGGTTCGCGACGAGATGGTGGGAGCAGGAGGAGGGGGTCCAGTGACGATCCCCACTTCAGATGTGGTTAGTACTGGCTGTTGTGGTTTATTTACTATTTTCTAAAAACACTGTACATTCACTAACACTTTTCTGTGTTTTTGTCGGACGGTGACATGTGGAATGATCACATACAGGTATGTTTATGTCATTATTATGTATATATCAACATATGTTTATGTCGTTGTTATGTATATACCAACTTTGCACACTTTTAAGGGATGCAATTTGATAAGGAACACACGTAGAGACATGTATGGAGACGACAAGTTTCGCTATTGAGATGAAGTACGGTAGTGGATCCAAGTCAGAGAATTTCTTAATGTTCTCTATTTTCTGGAGCGACGATGATGGACCGCAAAGAATATTGGGATTTTCCTTATATTCTCGTCAAACTCCTTAAATATAAGAAGCTCTTCTTGCATGTTGACGCAACGTTCAATAGTGCACCTAGAGGATTCTATCAAGTGGTTATCTTTTCAGTGATCGACCATGCAAGTTCTTTGCACGCCGATTTTTTGTCCGATGACAAAAAATCAGAGGAGGCATACAACCTACTATGGTCGCACATAGTTTCCATTGTGGGTGAGTTATGATGATGTTAAGACAACAGATTTCTATGTTGAATTGACATTCGCGTTGGATCGCTTTTCCGGATCGCAATGATTTCTTTTGATAGGACCCAAAGGGATAGATGTCACGGGAGTGATGCATGATTTGAGTGGGCATTGGTAAATTCGATTGAGAAATGGTTCAGATGTGAGTATCACTTAGGATGCTTCCTTCATTGGAAGCAGGCTATCAGACATAACATGATAGAAAAGGGGCTAGACAGGGATGTCGTCAGGACGGTCCTACCGCTATTTGATTTTTTGACAGTGATCAAAAAGGAAGACATCAAGAAAGGGGTCGAGTACATAAGAGATATGGTTCAGAAAACCAAGGGCCTAAAGAGGAGCAAGAAGAAGCAATTCGACGATTTCTTGAATACCTACTTCATCCCAACTTGGTTAAAACAGAAATTAATTGACATGTTCAATTACAATTCGGACTAAAAGGGAAATTGGCAACGGATATGTAAGTTTTAAAAATCGCTCTTTTGACTTGGACCTGATCATTTGATGTGCATTTTGATAGCGTGGTGTCAACAGTTATTGGATTTGCATTGTAATATGATTGTTTTGGTGTTGCATTCTGGCCCACGCTGAAGTATGGTGTCGATATTTGGATAGGTGAATATTTGTGGAGACGCTGAATTTTGGTGTCAATGTTTTGGGATAGGGCAGTAAGGATGATGTCGATATTTTGGGATTTGCGCAGAAGTATGGTGTCGATGTTTGTGTTGAGCGCACCTAGGAGGAATGGAGGATGCAGGGATCTGGTATGTTTATAACTTATTTATGTATATACCGTGATGACTAACACATTTGTTCAATTGTATGGAAAAAGACATCAACGCACCAATAATGTAATGGAACGGTACAATAGGGAGTTTAATGACCTCTTCGATTCGCCAAGGCCGGGTTTGTTTGTTTTCTGTGAAAGGGTTCGAGAGGAAGCATCGCGCTGGGAGAGGTTACACGAGGACGCTGAAAGGAAAGTTCAAACACCGGCAAAACAGGGAAGTAGCTTGGCCCATGATACCCTCTGATTTTGATGAATGGACACCGCCAAAAAGAGGAGGACTCAGGGAAAATGATGAAACTTAGTGTTTGTTATTTGCGTTACAAAGGTATGTTTATTTATTTGTTATATATATAACTTTGTCTGAAAGCTGTATGAGATGCTGAGATTTCTGATGTCTTGGTGAGATATGGACATAACCCTTATCTTTTTGCCAAACAAAAGGTGATGTTTGCAGGTTGTTATGTATATATTCGCGATCATATGTATTCTCAGTGTGTTACAGACTGCTGGACAAGCAAAGGTTAGTTTTCATGGAAGTGATTTTTGATGTGATTTTTAATAAGTGAATATTGTAACATTTCTGGTGTTGTCCTTTTTGTGCACAAAAAAGTGTTATGTTTGAGACAGTGTATATATATAATCGCGTGGATAAAGTGCCTACCGGGTTTTTCCCACAGTGCAACCTGCCCTGCTGTGGGTTTTTTCACCCCCTCACACACCCCAGGATTGTTTTTGTCATGAATGAATGTTGATTTGGGGTATAAATAGTATAATGAAATTTATTAAAACAGGATAGTATTTTGGTGTCAATTTATAACATATAAACTGACAAATCCTGCAACCATTTTGCAGAAAGTGACCATAATTGATCAAAAATATCTCAAACCTGCCCTGGGTGAGGCGTCCGAGTTCGTTAGCGTAACTGGTAGTCCACAGTTCTTTGTGTTCTTTTATGTTGATGAGGTCCTTGTATTCAAGTGCTTTCCCTGTGGTTTCATCTATGACGGCAAACACAATGTGATCATGTGGGATGTCCAGCCCGTCTTGGACGGCGGATTGGATGATGTGTCGTGCCTGTGAGAGTAGGTTGTAGCGCGTGGTGGGTGGTACAGGAGATGGGTGAATGCTAGAGGCGATGTCAAGTTCATCATCAAGAAATGGGATGGCTGTTGGACCGGCTGCTGGAGGGGCAGGAAGATGTTGCAGTGGCGATGGTGGAGAGGGTGTGGGCGAACTTTGCAATAGATGGTGCGTGGGCTCGTCGTCGTAGTGATCGATGGTGTTGGTGACTTCGTGTGAGATCAAGTGTGGGTTAGGAAGTGGTGGGTCTGGTGGAGTCCACATGATGAGGGCTTTGAGGGCGGCGATTGCCTCCAATTCATCAGGAGCGGGCGTGGTTTTGCCCTCAATTGCTTGCTTTAGGTGTTTTGTGGCATTAACAATACGATCTGTAGCAGTTATGGTGGGCACTGGGATGGTATGATGGAGGAAGGTGAACGTGTCTGTGGTGCGCACGGCGCCAGTGTCGGTTACGACTTTGATGCAGCGGTAGTGGTTGAGGGCTGGGGCAAAGTACCACGCCTTGATTGCGTGGTACCCCCATGTTTGCCGTCGACTGGGCTTGACGTGGACCATGCATTCTGTGCCGATGAGTGCCATTGGGGTGGCGTCGAAAGAGAACATGCCTTCCATGGCTTCGTGTGCCGACAGTTTGGGGTTCTGTGTGCATGGTCGCATCATGTTGAGGGTGATGTCGGTTTGTTCTAGATCCTTGCACCAGTTGGAGAGTCGGTATGTGGAAGGTGTGCCTGCACGTATCACTACAAAATGATTCTTCCACGTGCGGATGGCTTACTCCGCCGGGTTGGTGCGGTGCATGTCTGGCGGAGTGTACTGATGCGATGCGTTGTTGTCAGCTATGAAGCTCTCGACGTCCTTAGATGTCTCGTTGTCCAGTTTGTGGAGTTGGGGACGATAGCCACTGGTTCTTAGGAAGCTGTAGACGTCGTTGTATGCTCTGATGAGTTCAGTGCGGTGACGGGATTTGATTGGGTAGGACTTGATGTAGTTGGCGTCGACAACGTAAAAAATGACGATGTAGTTGTTTCCTCTGCTGGATGTGACTGGGAAGCGTCCGGTTTGATCTGTGAAGAGTTGGCCTTCGACTTCGGCTAGGGTAAGGAAAACCATGTTGGTCTTGTCATTGTGTGGTGCTTGTTCGGGTGGTTCCATGGTGTCTGGAAGTGGAGGGTTTTCTGTCGGTGGTAGGAGTGATGATTTGTGGAGCGAATGCCTGCTCTTGTTTGGTCCATATGGCCGAGTTCGCTGATTGCTGATGGCTTGATGAATCTCCTTACTCGGTTGGAGGTGAGTCCTCTCCACCCTTGGAAGTAGCCAAGGTCAATGGCTTTGATCCATGTGGATATGACAGGGTAGCCCATGGTGGCATAGTAGAATTGAATGAGCTGTTGTGTGTTGCTGCATTCGTATATGTTGTTGGCCTGTGGTTGTGAGAGGGTAACTACTTGGTCAGGGGGAACAATGTTGTTGCCGCTGTCTGGGATGAGGGAGATTCGCCAGAGTCGTGTCGTGGGATCCCTCCACCCTTGCAAGATGATTTCACCGTTGAGTGAAATTTCACAACCTGTGCGGTGGAAAAATAATTCACAGCCTGCATCAGCAAGCGTGGCGGCTGAGACTAGATTGTGGGCTATGCCAGGAGCTCTGTGTGCCGTTCTGGCTGCTGGTGGAAGTTTGTGGAGTAATAGATGGAGGTCTTCAGTGGTGAGGAGTTTGTCACCCTTTGGTTGCATGACAGATTTTGGGTGAGACTGTACGTTGGCGCGAAGTGATGGTGCTTTGTCAGCAAGAAGAGTGATGTTGGCCGCAGTGTCAACCAAAGCAGTGGTATGTAGACATGGTGGGTTGGTACAGCCAGGCGAAAAAGTTGAGGAACAGATTAATGTGTTGTTAATACTGTTATACGTTACTTGTTTGCTCCTGCTGGTATGCCCTGTCAAGATTTTGGAGTCCACTTTATGTTGTTTTGATTACCTCCCATGGTGTTCTGTCGGATGGCGCCCTCCTGATGACCGTCGTTGCGAGTTTTGCAAGATTTGCTGGTGTGACCCTTTTTTACCTTGAAACCGTGCGTCCAGCAATACCGCGTAGGATCCCAAGCATTGTAGTTGTCGGTGGTTGTAGTTTTGACTGCGCTGGTGCCACCGACCGTGTGTTTCTCCACTAGTTGCAAGAGTGTCGTGTTGTGAGCCTGTAGACGAGCGATATGCTCGGTGAGTGTAGCGTTCGCCGTTGCCAATTGATTGTTGGTTAACACAAGTTTTTCGACGGTGTCGTTCTTTTGGACTGCTGCGTTGGCCAGGTTATTGAGAGAGAGTACCATTTTTTTGGAGAGGTCATCATCGATGGCCGAATGGGCTTGGTGTCAAAACGTGCCTCCGGTGAGACGGCGGATGTCACGGTTTTCTTGGAAGGCTCGCGTCCAATGTGTCTTCCAGTTGGGCCACGTCTTGTCAGGCTCCGGGTGGCGGTTCCATTCTTTCCAAGCGTCGGTGAAATCGCCACATTGGATGGCGTGTTTGGTCCCAGTGGTGACCATGGTGGCTTCGGAGATGGGGACGCGTGCATCGGCGGCAAAATCCTGACAGTGTTCTTGTTTACGAGTGTAAACGGAGAGAGGCAGGGAAGGGTCGATGCCCTTGAGGAAAGTCGACATGTTACTGTTGATTTCGTCCTGCCCGATGTGGCAATAGCGATCTCGAATATGGTTGAGGAGGTTGCGCACAAGGATGTCGTTGAGGCCTTCGTCGGGGTCATCGAGTTCTGCGTAGTAGACGGGTTCGATGGCCTCGGCGACTTGGTTGACAACGATACGTCGTACGTGCTGGAGTGTTTGCCAGTGACCGAGGTCCGTCTCGTTTTCGGCTTTGAGGCGCTCGCATTCGGCGGCCGCGGTGCCTGGTGGGATGACGGGATACGGTGGAGGTGCGTGTGCTGGTGGAATGTAGGCGGCGCCGTTGCGGGCCATGAAAGTTGCGGCGGTTTGGAGCTCGCCGAGGTGTCCTTTGTTGAGCCCCCATGGGCAGTCGACCGCGATGAGGTTTGCGCCGAGCTCCTTCTCGAGCTTTCGTACGGCTTTGTGGGTGGGTTCACCGTGGACTTTTGTGAGAGTTTGGTTTGGCATGAGTGCCTGGACGGACTCTCAAGTGATGATCATGGTGGGCGTGGTGGTGTGTGAAGCGACGTTGTTCCGGTAGGGACGGCCCTGTGGGTGGTGACGTCTTTCTAGCGTCTGCTGATAACTATCTAAGCTAAGACAAGCTATATCTGATGGTCACGACGTTAGAAAGATTATGACTACCTAGTGATGATCTGGATAACAGCTGACCAAGGCAAGGGTCTGTGATACGTACGTACAGTATGAGAAGTACGTATGTACAGATGCTAGTGCTGGGAAAACTAAGGTCTAGGGAACCATAGATCAACAAAGGTATCCACTAGATTTAAAAATCAAATTTTATGTGACGAAAACAAATTTCGTCAGATGAAATCACCAAAAAGTCTTATAGAAATAAAAAAATTGCATGCTTACACTATTAAACACGGTTTCGTAAGATGAAATCATGCACCTATAAAATGACAAAAGAGAGAACTGAACCCCTGTCCAGGGATTAATGCCATGACAAGGATTACCTCATCATAAGTTTAGCTAAAACGATCTCCGGTCAGATTGGAAGCAAAATGGGATACCTTTTATCTTATATTCACGTCTGTATTTGAACATACCTCCGATCCGTTTTGTCAGATGAAACACCTAACTAACTTGGTTTCGTCTGACAAAGCCACGGGGTTCCATATAACTGCCCCCATCTAGTTACTTTGGATTCTCACAAAATAGGCATTGTTGGATTCCTATTGGGTGCCAAGATTATCACAGTGTTGTAGATGGTCATGTAACAACAGTTTTGGACAAAAAGAAAAGAATACCCAATTGAATAAGGGGAATGCTAAAAGCAGAAAATTAGAACAGTACAGTTTGTGTGTGTATTTGACATTGGCCAAGAATCGGCCTTTTTTGTACCCCTGGATACAAGAGCTAAAGGAGCAGAACTCCCCAGTAGGAGAGTCCACCTCCCGGCATGGTCTCCCCAACATAGAAGTTCAGAACCCCAAAAAAGAGAACACACTAGAGAAGGGTATAAACATCCTTGAGAAGTGTACGTGTTGGAAGTCTTTTCACCTAGTACCGTGGTAACAGTTAGAAGAGTCTTTAGTTCTTGGATTTTATGATCTAGATTTATCGTTATGTCACTCGGACTATCTTGCGTCACTATCTTGGTGCGCCCGGTATCTTGTCTTGTCTGAATCCCACAAGATACTTTACCCGGCTACTTCCCTCTTCCGAGTTGGGCGATTTCGCTCTGACAGCCTCCCGCTCGAATCTCGGACCCTCAGGTACTCATCGTGTCCCACGCCCCGGTGTGTGCCTATCGAATATTGCCGCGTCACATTCTTTGTAAAATGTTGCGTCATTCGACTCACGGATACATGACGTATCACCAGTAATCCCTGGTCTTTCAGCTGCGTAAAGTAATTAGCACATCCACATGGCGCGTTCTGCCTCCCACCTCCAACTGTTCGCAATGTCTACTGCGGAGTTGTCCATTTCCAGTACCATTGGCAACTCCACTTCAAGTTCTAGAGACTCCATCAGCCTATAGATGTACAGCATATCCTGTGCCACCATGACACCAGCTGCTATTTCCGCCTCTGTCACTGACAGGGTCACAAACTTCTGTGTGATGCTCGAATGATATGGATTACGTCATTCACAAACACCGCGACCCTGAAATGCTTCTTCGATCATCGGGTTGGTTGCATAATCGAGTCAGATCTACCATGGATCTTGAATTTGTAGCCTGGTTCCCCGTGTCTGTTGGGAAATCACTAGGCCTCTGTTTTCCGTGTGTGTGGCGTACTTGATTAGTGTCTTGAGTCGCCGGACATGAGCCTCCTAGGGCAGTCATGTGCCTAGCTAGTCCATGCATTGAAAATATCAGGGCGACCATTGCATCATGAACATGCAAATCGCTGTTGCGGACCGGTACATGGTTGTGTCTTCGTTGTTGTACCATCATCATCGCCCTTCGATACCTGTCCGCCACTGCTGGTGTTTTGGATAAATGGCCCGGTACCTCATACTCGTCAGTTAATTTCTTAATAAGAACTGGTTGCGTAAACTTAACAGTACCAAATCCTTTCTCATCACACGTGATGGACAGCTTGCTGCCCACGCACTCTGTGAGTACCCCTTCCGGCTACACGAATGCCCTTTCTCGCGTTGGACCTGTTCCACCAAATGCGGGGGCCCAAGACCATGGCGTCATCGACCCAGGCCACAAACACGACCATCTCGTTATTAATCCACCCATAAAACAGGCATGGATCGGCCTTTGATTGCTTGTAGGTCACGTTTTTGATGTGTGTTGCAAGCGTCTTGAAAAAACAGTATGCAGCCTGTTTAGTACCGTACAATGGTACGTTCATCGAAGTATGTTGGAAGTCTTTTCACCTAGTACCGTAGTAACAGTTAGAAGAGTCTTTAGTTCTTGGATTTTATGATCTAGATTTATCGTTATGTCACTCGGACTATCTTGCGTCACTATCTTGGTGCGCCCGGTATCTTGTCTTGTCTGAATCCCACAAGATACTTTTACAGCGCTACTTCCCTCTTCGAGTTCGGCGATTTCGCTCTCTGACGATCTGAACATACCAATTTTGTGTAGGATCTACGCAATGATCGTTTGCATCGTTTGGATTGGAAATGTAGTTCCACTGCCCTTCCATACTCATAATTGTAACAAAATAAGCTCATAAAATGAAATCTTCGACACCTGTCAAACCTACCTATAATTTTCCCATGATATTTTTTGCCACAAAACGGCTCAGGTCACTATTTTAAGATAACCATGGCGCGACCTTCAAGCACCGAAGCCATCAACATCCAACCCCTCCAACACGAGGTACGCTAACAATTTTTTGATTGCGAGCGGCAATTTTAACATTTTTGCGTCAGTGATACCTTTTTTTGCGCGATCCGCGATCCCTCCAAAATCATCTTCGCAATCGATGAATTCCTTTGGTTTTGCGATCGAGGAGCTCTCTAAAATTTATCCCGCAATTGGCAAGAAAATAGTTGGAAGCAAGACGTTCAAGAAATAGAAAGCGAAGAAGAAAAATGTGAAAATAAATAAATAAATAAATAAATAAATAAAAAATCTTTTTCGGACTAACCTCCACTGGGCACCCAAGACCTTTTTCAAGGCCTTATTTTATAATACGCCCCTTGGAGAGGCAATTGAAATGGTGTTGGCAAGCAAGTCAAGCCCAGAAGGATACAAGCTGCAGGTGTGTGAATGGAGTTTAGGGAGGTCCATGCCACCCATCTCCTACATTCCCATTGCCATGGACACCCCGAAGGTGATCAACAAAATCAAGGTCTCCAACAAAATGACCTTGTCTGTCACCATCTTCAATGAGGGAAGTCCTGAACAGTTCCTCAACCATGTTCAGACCTTGATGGAAATAATTTCCCAGAGAGGCTTAGACACGGACTATGAGGAAGCCTGCAAGGTAGACAAAAAGGCTGAGGCAAAACTGACTGTGGCCACTGTGGCCAAAGCCAAGTATAAAGGGGTGGATGAAAATTCTCCTGACCTCCGCAGTCGTGGAACAAAGCAACTGCTGCTAAACTCCACACCAGCGAGGCCATAGTGTATGCTGGCCAAGCAATCTTCCTCCAGTACTCCATTCAACTGTCGGAGACTGCCCGTTGTCCCTGGACCAACATTGTTGGAGAGCAAATCAACTGCAAACCCTGGACCGATGATGTTTATGGGACCGAGCATCCCACAAAACGCCTGGCATCTTGGACCTCATTCCAGGAGTGTGTCCATTTGCATTTGCAGACCGTCTTTAGGATGGATGCAGCAGAGCAGGAACATTAACCTGCAGCAGAGCAAAAACGTTTCTATATCAGCAATGGGCTGAAGAAACCTAACAGGGTACCCATCAGGGACTTTACGCAGAGGACCCAATGCCATAACGGGTATGTAGAACCCTTGCCATGCCTGTACTACTCTTCAAAGGCTGCAAAGTCTACGAAAGTATGCAGACCGTTTGATGATGCCGACTTGGCAAGCCACATCCTCAGGATAGTTCCTAGGAACTGGCAGGACCAATATGAGCTCAGTGGAGCCTTAGTACCACAGAGTGTCAGGGAACTTCTTGAAGTCCTTGAACGCATCAAGAAGGCCTACCCCAACAAGAAAGTTGGAGAAGGACCCAAGACTGTAGCCAAGTCTAACAACTCATCTAGGAAGAAGATGGTCTCTTTTAGTGACCAGATTCCAAAGAAACGTCGCACAGAGAAGTACAGTTCTCTCTGCAAGAATCATGGGGGCGCACATACCACCCACAACACTCCGGATCGCCGACTCCAATGGGACCCTGAAGTCAAGCTTCAAGGGAAAAAAACCAAATGGAAACTCTCATGGACCAGAGAGACCTGCTTGAGGAGGAAGTAGCTATGCGCAGCTATCCACTAAAATTGACAAACTTACGAAGTCCAACAAGAAAATGAAGCGTGCTATCAGTAAGAAGAAGTGTAAGCATCACAACATGAGTGACAGTGATGATTCAGACTCATCCTGAGATGATGGGTTGGGGAGTACTAAGAAATTGAGTAGTAAAATTGATTGTAATGACCTGATGAACACTTATCTTAGTCCGATTATAACTTCCCCACATTCCAACACAACATTTTCTGATTCAAACAATTTTCAGTTCGAATCCTGCAGAAGAACTAGGAAATCTTCCAGCCAACCTTACACAGAGTGAAACAATTGCCGAATTGTCAGACCCCAAACTGTCGGGTGACCTTTTCAATAGTGTGAACCCCCCTTTGACAAGTAAAGAAGGGCAGGTCACTACTGTAGTAGCAAAGGCACGCTACAAAGCGATTGAAAATCCAGCCCGTAGAAACATTGACCACTCTTCATGGCATCGTACCAGTAACACAGTCATCCGGATCCTACTAGATAGTGGATCCGATGGTGGTCTCCTGTTCCATGCAAAAGGAACGGAGAAACATTTTCCCCACTTGACTAGGCAGCTGCTAAAGTCTTGGCACACGTCGAATGGGAGCTTTCTATCCAAAGGAAGGAGCAAAGTTAACTTAAAGTTCTTTGAGTACTGCAACAGCAAGGAGTAAATAGTGACTCCCATCGTAGTAGAGTACGATAAGAAAAAGATGACAAAGCCAGTGTTTGACCTCATTCTTGGATGTCAAACTATGAAAGAGCTCGGAATTGTTCTAGATTTTCGAACAAAAGAAATTACCATTGATCACATCATGTTGCCAATCAGAGACATCAATTGTCTGACCCCATCAAACTTAGATAAAGCCTGGGCTGTTAACAACTGCATAGCAAATGAACAGCAAAGTATGCAGGAAGTGACACAGCACATTGTTAAAATCCTAGATGCAAATTATAAAATGGCAGACCTCCAATCACTTGTTAGCAGCAATTGTCTTTTTGACAGAACACTAGGTGATTGGAACACAGAGCCCATGTCCTTTGAACTCAAGGAAGGCACAAGCCATATCACGGCAGGGCATACCCAGTACCAAAATCTTGCAAAGAAACAACTATCAAAGAACTGAATAGATCATGAGATCTGGGAGTGTTAGAGTTTCAGCCGGAGTTGGAATGGGCATCACCATCATTTATCACTGCAAAACAAGAGGGAACTGTACGCTTTCTCACTGATTTTAGAGAAGTAAATAAACGATTAGTTAGAAAGCCATTTCCATTACCCAAAATCATTACAGTTTTGCAAGAGCTAGAAGGATTTACCTACGCTACAACCCTAGATTTAAACATGGGTTATTATACCATTAGATTGGATCCCGACTCATCCAAAATATGTACCCTCATTTTCCCATGGGGCAAGTATTCGTACCTCCAATTGCCTATGGGCATCGCAGGTTTGCCAGACATCTTTCAAGCAAAAATGTCAGCACTAAAGGTAGCCTTAGAGTTCATAAGAAGTTACCTTGATGATTTGTTATGCATCACAAAGGCAAACCTGGAAGGCCACGTTGACAAATTGGAAATGGTGCTTACCAGGCTACGCGAGGCATGCTTGCAAATCAATGCCCGAAAGTCATCATTCTGTGCCTTTGAAACAGAATATCTAGGTTTTACCCTCCCATGAACAGGGATTAAACCACAACAGAAAAAGGTACAGGCCATTCTCATGATCTCATTGCTGAAAAATATCAAAGACCTAAGTAAGTTCCTGGGCATGGTCCAGTATTATAGAGATTTTTGGGCAAGACCCAGCAAAGTGCTTGCCCTGCTCACCTCACTGGTAGGAGAGTGTGGTCACACCAAGGTCACCAGAGCCAATAAGACAAAGAAACGTCTATGTTACATGGTACTGGGACATGGTGCATCAAAAAGCATTCGATGGCATTAAGACTTCAATTGCCAAGGATGTAGTCTTAGCCTATCCCGATTATTCAATGGAATTTGAGATATACACTGATGCCTCATCTAAACAACTAAGATCAGTTATCACCCAGGGCAATAGGCCACTTGCGTTCTTCAGCAGGAAGCTGTCAACAACGCAACAGAAGTACAGCGTGACCAAACTAGAACTACTGGCCATAGTCAAAACACTCAAGGAGTTCAAAGGCATGTTGTGGGGACAAAGATTAAAAGTCTATACAGACCATAAAAATCTAATCCAAGACGTCCTTGGATTAACCTCTGACCGTGTCTACCGATGGAGGTTGCTCCTCGAGGAATTTGGCCCTGAAATTATTTATATTGAAGGCACACAAAACGCTGTCGCCGGCGCCATCTCTCGTTTATACATCGGACCAATGCCGAGTGATCACGATAACTGGATGACATTCACCAAATGCTGGTGTCATTACACCATGCATGAAGAGAGTGCAATAGACACCTCTGCATACCACGAGTAAATGAATCTGGTGTTTGTAAACCGCAGAGAAGAAGACACAATCTACCCGTTAACAGTAGGAGAGATTGCCCAAGCACAAAAACTTGATGCCAGCTTGAAGACGCTTAAAGACCAGTACTTGACACAATTGGTCAAAAGTACACAACTCCTATGTAAGGACGGAAAGATGGTCATTCCAAAAGGTCTTCAACACCATGCAGTTAGTTGGTGCCACCACCGTGGACACTAGACTCAAAGAAACCCTTCGTACTGCGATGTACTGGAAAGGTATGCGAAATACCATCCGTAAATATGTCAAAAACTCTCATGCATGGCAAGTCAACAAGAGGCATATGCATAAGTATGGGAAACTCCCTACTAAATTTGCCATCACAAACCCTTGGGAAGTACTATGTGTGGACCTTATCAGCCCATATACAATCAAAGGTAAAGATGGGACAGTAATTGATTTCATGTGTCTGACTATGATGGACCCAGCTTCTAGCTGGTTTGAAATAGTTGAACTACCGGTAATCACCGAGGCAATTATTCCCCTGGATACAAAAAGGCGGAAGGGTAAAAAGACCCATGAGGAACCTAAGTTAGCATACTTTGATAAGTCACCAGCAATGATCAGCAATTTAGTGAACATGACCTGGTTTAGTAGGTATCCCCGTTGTCAATACATAATTTATGACAATGGAAGCAAATTCAAACTTCACTTCAAAGCCCTATGTGATCATATGGGATCACGAGTAAGCCTACCAGTGTCAAGAATCCACAAGCAAATGCTATTCTAGAACAAGTGCATCAGGTGATTTCATCTATGATCCAAACAGCTGAAATTGATATGGCCCCTTCAGTAGAGTCAAGCAATATAGATAAGTTTATGACGAACGTTGCTTGGGCCATTCGCTCAACATACCACATAGTACTAAAATCCTCCCAGGCACAGCCATTTTTGGTTGGGACATGTTGTTCAACATTCCCTTCATGGCTGACTGGAGAATATAGCAACACCAAACAGACCTAAACACAGAATGGGAAAATAGCTCACGTCGCGATTGGGACTACTAAGTTGGTGATCAAGTACTTCTTATTAAAGAATGTATCCTATGCAAAGGTGAAAATTGATATGAAAGTGACCCTTGGACTATCACATCAGTTCATAGGAATGACACCATCAGGATTCAACGCGGAACATGGACTCCCCAACATAGAAGTTCAGAATCCTAAACAAGAGAACACACTAGAGAAGGGCATAAACACCCTTGAGAAGGGTATGAACATACCAATTTTGTGTAGGATCTACACAATGATCATTTGCATCATTTGGATTGGAAATGCAATTCCACTGCCCTTCCCTCCTCACAATTGTAACAAAATAAGATCATAAAATAAAATCTTTGACACCTGTTGAACCTACCTATAATTTTTGTGTGATTTTTTTGCAACGAAATGGCTCAGGTCAAGAAGAACCTTGCTGACCTTTTCACCAAGGTGCTGTATGGTCAGACACATTGATTTCTGGCTGACTGGATGCTCTGGGATGTGTTCCACAGCGACTAATTGTCATGGACGTTCACTGGCTCGGGTGCCGCTAATGACTGACCCTTGTCTTTTAATTTCTTGTGGCATTGTTGTGTCAGTGTGTTGTCTGCTACCTTGTCTTCCCTCTCACATTTTGCCAAGTCTGCCAGGCTGGGATCACAGCACTCTTGGGGGGACCAATATATTATGAGGGAACGGAGGGAGTATTTTACCCAGAAGTCCAAGAGATCCAGAGTCTCGCAGATCTTTGGAAAGATCTTTGTCAATATGTAGGAATTGTTGAGCACAAAGAGAATACTCATGTTTCACATGGGAATCATTGAGCACACGTGCATTGCACGGTCAAAATTTTGCACGATTATAGTTTAGCGGTGGTGTCACTGGCACCACACCATAATTCTAAAAATATCAACCTCTGCAACCAAGTTGCATGTTTGGGCTAGCTGGCCATTAGTTCTGTTTTTTTTAATTAGCCTTTTGCACCATGTTCGCCCAGTTCCGCCAGCATTCTCGTCCACCGGAATCAAGTCTTTCTGAAGGTTTTGGTGTGTCACACAAAAGGCAAAAGATAGTCCTATCAAAAGTGATCACCACATATTATCATGATCGTCTGAAATGGTATCTTTTGACATTTTGTGGATCTTACTCATGATACAAGGTGCCATATGGTCATGTGTATGGAGCGTCCATCACGTCAAATTATTGCACGCACCCTGAATTTCCTTGCGCGAAAAAATAAATTTCCCAAATTTTTGTTCAGCACGATAGGGCATTACTTCATGTCACATCACACGACAACATACCGAAAAACAGAACCGCGAACGAAGTAAGAGCACACCAGCATGTTAATTTACACCCCAAACACAAGCGCGAATCTGCAATTTTTTGTTGAGCGGGATAGGGTGTGACATCACGTCACGTTGCAGAGCACGCCCACATGTTAATCCACACCCCGAACCCAAGCTCAAATCTGCAGTGGTCTCTGAGCAACAAAATAGATGGCCTTACAGACTAATAATTGGTAAGAATTAGGAATGCAAAGATCTGAATGAATTATTATGCATTGGTTGTCACCGAAATTGAAGTTAGACTGGACTTGCTTGCCAAGATAATCGGTCTGTCTATTCTAACCGGAAACACTTACCAGCCATAGATATTCCTCGACGTGCCAACGAGAGAGTTGCGTGTGGATGCCACCTTCAAAAAAATTCTCCAAATAGTGTTGATTGTAAGTAAGATGCTGCAAATTTGCTCTGTAACTTAGGACGACAGAGGGGGAAAAGAAGGCTTTGTTGGCCATCTGCTATGGCTTAAAATTGACAATAAACCTTTGCAATTTTTTGAGACTGATAGCAAGCAGTCCGATGAGGGAAATATGGAGAAAAGGACTTGTCATCATGGTGCATAAGGGAATGATGAATGGACTGCCGTTCTGTTGTGACCTGGGATTTGAAACTACAAGGGCATAGGACAACAGAGTGGGGAGAAGAAGGCTCCATTGGCTGTCTGCTGTGGCCTAAAATTGACAATCAGCTTTTACAAATTTTTGAGACTGATAGCAGGCGGTTTAGTGAGGACATGGTGAGAGGATGTTTTTGAAGTTAAGGTAACTGTAGGAATCAATGATACTCATTTGACGAGCACAGCAATTCGACCAGATTGTTGTAACATGTGGTCTCGGAATAAAAGAAGAGGACATGTCTAAAACTCAAATTACATTAATTTCTTATTAATCATTCTTTGATCAATATTCCAATATAATTGATAATAATCTGTTTGCTAGGATGCTTTGATGATGAAGTGGGGTTTCCTTGTCAACACTTTAACCATAAACGTTATCTTCATGTTTGATGAATGGTCATTGACTGACCAACATACAAAAATAATGTGTGTCCTGAAATATACAAGCAGGAAAATTTCCTCTCCGCGTACTAACATATGATAACGTCCATAATATATATTAATGGATAAAGTGGCACACAATCATTCAAGGTAATTCAATGAAACATATTTTATTAGGACTAGTTTCTTTGAATCATCACAATACCATCTTCACACTCTATTTGGATTTGATGAGGCCTAGTTGGGGTTTTCCTTCTTCTAATCCAAGAAGGAGAATACTGACAAGTATAGCATCTTAATTGAGGATCTTACCCAAAAATCTGCACATGGTTGACAAGGATTACAGTAAACTCACTTTCCAGGGTGTGGGTCTCCGTTAAAGCTGGGAAGTGAGCAATGAACGAGCAATGATTCAGTAATGAATGACAGGACAATGTCAGAATTCCGATACAAGGACATGTGCAAAAATCAAACACACCACATAGCATCGAGGAGCCAACACTTACCATTCATCTACAAGAATCTAAATATTTAACAAGGGATAAAAAGGCAAGTCGGTGTTTTCAATCTGGAAGCACCTGTAAAACAGAGAACATCCAAAACAATCTTGAAACAACCCCCATATATATAATAAATAACAACCTATCAGGTCAAACTAAAAACTATTCAAAACCAATACTTGTCAATGAGATAAAAGTACTGATTGAATCGAAATACAAGGTCGCTGCCACCAACATCCTACGTTGTCTAAGTCTGTATTGAATTCTACAGTTAATTGTTTGTTTTTCCTGCACTTGTCAACATAACCAGTGCACAATTGGATCATGAGTAAGGTCGTGTCAAGGAATCTAAAAACACATTATCATGTTATCAAGATTTTTTCACAATCTTAGTTGTGTTGGAAACTGAGCCCCTTTTCTCCTCCTCCTTCTTCTTCTCCTCCTCCTCCTCCTCCTTCTTCTTCTCCTTCTTCTTTTTCTTCAGTGAGACAGTTTTTTCACTTTTTGCCAAAACAGGTACTTACACTATAAGCTAAATTGAACTTACCTGTAAAAAAATAATTTTTTGGGTTGGCGCACATGGGTAGTCATCATGTTTTGATGTCTGCTTACCTTAAAAATTATATCTTACTTTAAAAATGTGCGCAAGAGCGAGCGCGACGCGTGCAAAGCGCGCGACGCGCTCAAGCCCATTTGCAACTGTGATTTATAGTACTACTTAAGTGTAGACAAGCTACTTTATTTTTAGAGTATGTCTTCCTCTGTCGCTACGAATCGCATTCTGTCTAGCTCGCTACAAAAAATCTTGCATCGGCTGCTGGTAATGTTAGACTTATCAAGATTTTTTCAAAATCTTAGTTGTGTTGGAAACTGCGCCCCTTTTCTCCTTCTCCTTCTCCTTCTCCTTCTCCTTCTCCTCCTTCTTCTTCTTTTTTCACTTTTTGCCAAAACAGGTACTTACCAATTATTTTATCCGAACTTACCTGTAAATAATTCATTAATCTCTCTCTACCTTTAAAATTATATCTTTGTGAATAGCTTAAAGAGCAGCGCTCATACAACATTTTTTTCAAGAATGTTTCTGTCAACTTGAAGGGAACATTAAAGTGTCACAAATCGTATTAATCATACAACAATGGTTCTGTAAACTTGAAGGGAACGTTATCGTATCACAAAAGAGTGTCTAACAAGAATGATTTCGCAAACTAAAAGGGAACCTTCGTAAACTACTTTTCTTTAATGTTCTCGTGTATGGATCTTTGTTCAGAAGCTGACAGAGCGAGCATTGCGAGAAGCTGCGAGAAGACTTTTGCATCCTATCCATATGTATGTAGCGTTACAATGTGATCTCTTAATGCACATGACATGTGAACAACCTGGGAAGACTCTTATAATATGGTACTATCTTGTCATTTTTTTCTTCTCAAATTTTCCATTTCCCTTTCTCTCCATCTTTCTCATCCAATGTCATAATTTTTTTCGGCAAATCAACATTCTCAGTTTGAGGATTATTATGATGTCCTCGATGGTGAAATCTCCCCCCTACTGCGTTACGCCGCAAACCGGAGAGGATTTCAATGATCTTTCTGCACAATCAAAATCTCCCGTTGATTCCAATTATTCCAATAATTCTGAATCCTACGCAACTCCTCAGCCCATACCTGCACCACATCTCCACGATGGTACAAGATCTCAAGTCGTCCCGGGCGCGGGTCCTGTCCGTCAAATCGCACCTCCTCGTCACACTGATCACACTTATCACGATTATGCCACGCAGCTCCCCAGTCCTTATGAATATCCCATAACCAAGAAGTCGACGTCGAATTTTCCAGCGAAATTGCACAAGATGGTTTCTGATCCTTCGAATTCTCGAGCCATCCAATGGCAGCCTCACGGACGCGGTAGGCCTTGTTCTGTCATTGATGTGTGGCCTCTCTCTTTGACTTGCCCTCTTCTATTTCTAACAGTTTCTAACAGTCCATTCGTGAATCGTTCTATAGCATGGAAGGTGCTTGATAAAGACTTTTTAGTGAACGCAGTCATCCCGAAGTATTTCGTTCAAACGAAGTATGAGTCGTTCACTCGTCAATTGAGTGGCTGGGGATTCAAGAGATTGCATCAAACAGGACGCGATTATCGATGTTACTATCACGAGTGGTTCGTATTTTTATGAATGTCATGAGTCTTTTTTTTTTGCAATGATTTGACTCAAATTCTTTTACCATGAATTGCTAACTCTGTTTGCCTTGCTCCAATTGCCTGCGTTTTTCACACGTTTAGCTTTCTCCGCGGATTGCCACATTTGACACGTGTGATGAAGAGAGTAGAACCTTATCAGGGAAAGCTGTTGCCCCATGTGGAGTCAGAACCCAACTTTCATGACATGCCTGCAGTTCACCCATTGCCGCCTTCACCTGCTTATGCACAGTCATCGACCTCAGAGAATATTCAGGAGAGTGAACAGCCTGTGGGCACGTATGCTATTGCACGTAGTGAGCATTGGCCGAACTGTGCTCCCAATAGTCTGTCTCCTTATGGTGAAGCTTACCCATATGGGCATTATGACGGACACGGGTTCCCTCGACCTGGGAGCTATCCTCCATCTCTGCACTCTTATACATACTCACAACCGCATACTCATCAACCATTCGATCAACACTCAATGTATTCGCCTCATCACCAAGAATATATGGTTCCTCCGTTTCATGGAGGAAACCCAGCTGTGGCTGCTGTTGGAATGCCACCACAACTTCATGCAGCGAACAGACAACCTCCTCCCTATATCAATCCACACCCCTACAACAAATATCCTCCCAATCCAAATGATATGGGGTCACATTCGATGTTGCATCAACCTCAAGCCCCAAATGATGACGATTTGTACTCCAAACAACTGCAGCAACCTGCATATGGGAATGCACCACATCATGGCAATGTAGATTCTTATCTTGAAGAGTCTGAACAACACTACTGGGGCTACTAAAAGGAACCCTCATTGAGGCTGTGGGAATGTTCTTATCGGTTTAATATAGTACTTGTTCTAAATAAAATTTATCACGCAAAAAAGTCAATATTAATTATAACTAATGGGCACATTCATAATCCTTTGTTTCAAACAACGGGTCTCCATTTTTGATGGAGAGCTGTAGAAGTACAGCAACAGCCAGAAAGACATACCCATGTTGAGTAATGTAGTGCCTGTACATAGAGGACAACATTGAGAAGGCTTTGCGCCTTGCCTTGATTGTTTTGTGTCACCCTTGAACCCATTCTGATGAGCTCTAGCCTCCTCAGGATTGAACATTGCACCTGGTACCTTGGCCCTGAATGGGCTCTCCACAGCATATCCATCATCAGCCTCAACTCTCTCTAGAGGATCAAGCATTGTTGCCAAGGATAAATTGCAATGAAACTCTTGTTCAGTTGCTCCTCCAGTTCATTCTCTCCCCAAGCAGCACATAATATCTATGACCTTAAGAAGCTGTCATGGCAATCCAGAAAATTATTTCAATCCCTGCTCAATCAATCCAAAATGCATGCATGCTGAAACACCTGATTGCAATACCCAGATCATGTGAGAGCATGATCAACATTAGGTAGGCATATAACACATTTATTGCTTGTTCTAAAGTAGGATGCGTTGGATTACTTGAGTCGCCAGTTCTAACAAACTCCAAAGACATTGTTTCTTGGGATAAGATGGGTCACTGGATGCAGCATACTTTCTCTGTCTTTTATAACTGTAGGGATATTGCAAAATGGTTTCTTCAAGCCACAGTGGGTAGTCACACTGATGCTCCTTGTGTTCTTGAGCTCCTGCTCTATAATGTTATCTTTTGGTAGTATCAACGAACAAATGGTCAAAGCTGCTACACTGTTTGGGTTAGTTGCAAATGAAATCCCAGAAGCTGTCAACTAGCTGTCATGTTTAAGTTGGTCTTATCAAACAGGATTAAGTTTGAGAAGACAGCAGAGCAAGTGACAGTACAGCACAGCATTATTGTTATGGGAGTCCTCTGACAATCTGACATCAATGTATCCACATAGTAGCGGCTTTTCTCAGGACTATGTGAGAGCTGCTGAAGTGTTTTTAAGCCAAATCTAAAAGCATGATCCTCTCTGGACATCGTGATTGAGTTCCAACAGAAAGATGTGTTGATCTGAATGGCAAAATTGTCTCTGATATCAGAATTACACTGTCAATGGACAATATGTGAGCACTCAATGCTTGCTAACACTAAATCTAACCGTGGGCCAATATTCTCTCTTCATGGGGGGATGTGGCAGCATGTGCAACATAGTCAGCATAATAGAAATTTCTGATGAATACAAGATGAATTAAAAGAGGGGTGACAACAGTACAATCCTTATCTAGGGTACTTATCTTTATGTCAAAAAGGTGTAAAATCAATTTGACTCCAACTACTTGGGCGAGGGCGGGAGATTGAACTGATGCCAGTCTCACAACACTCATACCCCTGTCAATTCAAGTGTTCAACAAATCTGTCCTCCCCCATTTGATTCAGGTATTGCATGCCCTACAGTCAATACAATGCAAAATTGCTAAATACAATCGCATTGGGTGGACATTAGAAAATGCAACTGTATTTTCTGATTGGGGGTCTGATGGTCCCATCATGCCACATTTGCTGAATAATGTGCAACAAGCCAAAGCCAAACCACCATGGCTGAAGCCGCGTCAACCCAAAAATGGCCGCTCCTACAAAACTAGAGACACCACAGCCCTTCCCCTTCCACAACATCTCCCTAGTTGCCTATCCAACAGGGGAGAACAATCGAAACATGCACCCCATTGCCAATAATTGAGGCACCGCCCCATCTCCACACCCAACCCGCCCTGCCGCCATTGCAATAATAGCAACAAAAAGACTGCTCGACATCCGCGACCGGACGTGAGGCATCTGACGGTCATTCTACGCGTGTTACGAAGGTGAGAGACATCACAAATCATTTGCAAATGAGTTATTTTCATCAGTTATGCTAACGAATTAATTGAATCCTCACAAAATTGAATCCGGCCACGGCCGTTCTTATTGCAAATCAAGCAATTTTTGCGGGGTGTGATTGCTTCTGTCATTTCCTTGATGGAAGCGTTTGAGAACGGATCTGCCATCGGCGGAGCACAGAATCACCTTGGAGCACAAACGACTGGGGCAGTTTGGTCAGCATGCAATGTGATTCAACAAATGCCCAAGGGGAACCGTAATTCCATGAGGAGAGAGTGCATGGTTTGGATTCAGGATTGAATGGAGAGCGTGACAGAGTTTGGAGACATTATGAAGTCGGGTGAACATTAGGATATCAAGGGAGAAGATGAGGATGATGATAGAAGAATAAAGGTATACACCAATTGAAATGAAGATTGTTCGTGCTGCGGTGAATGTCATGAAATGTTCCAAGAATATGTTGGGTTTGGTTATGAAAGCTTGTGACTGTGTTGGAGAATGTATTGAAAATCTTACAATGTCTGATTCAACCGAAATCTCCAACTTGAATGATGCCACAGTATCTTGAGATCATAAAACAGAAATGCTCCAGTGGATATAAAAACTCCATGAAGTTGCAAGGAGTATTCGAGAAGAAGTGACTGACTTTGGTATACTATTGTACCCTCCCTTGGATTTAAGTCATTCTCCAACTGAGTCTACTTTCTCTCAACAACTAAACAATCAGCTGCAAGCATTGGAGAAATATGTGACTTGCATTCATGATGCATCATTACCACTGTCAGGTATGAGTATGCAGAGTTGCATGTCTGAAGAAGTTAGGGAGATGACTAACAGGTTGCTGAATGGGATTAAAACTAGAGTTGCTGAGGTCAAGAGTGCAATGTCATGAGAATCGGGTGGATTTCAAATGGCATGATAAGTACTATCTCAATTTTATTTGCTATGCTTTCTATCATGCACCCTCCTTGTCACGATTGCGACCAAAGGAGCACCTCTCACGGAATTCAGATAAAAGTAGATATTGTAAGATTATCTCAATTTTATTGGCTATGCTTTCTATCTTTCTATCATGCCCACTCCTTGTCACAAATGTGTTTACTCCCACGTATCGTGCTAACTTCTTCTTCATCTCTTCAGAATCGGCTTTGTCACAAGCTTGTCACACCCGGACCAGTCGGCACCCTATATTCTTGTGATGCGCATCGAAGCTGCTTTCTCCACTTGCCATCTCGCATTGCTATGTTTCCTGGTAGAGATGATCTTGTAATTCGCATACCTGAGCCATCACTCTTGGATATTTGACGTATGACTGATGTAATGCTTTCACATGACAATTGTAATGCCGCTAGAGATTTACGCAACAATTTACAATCCATAATTACCAAGTTAGCAAACAACTCGTTCGACTGACAAGACAGAGTGTGTTGTGTACCAGGCGTTGTGTCATAATTATCTTCGAAATACATGGATGGATAACTTAGAGTTGTTCCTTGCCGGGAAACTTGAAGATCATCTGAAACATGATCTAGAATTGATACCACATCATTTGCGAGCGACTTGTTGACTGAGCGAGCTGCTAAAACAAGTCAACAAGGAATACAACTTCATTGCCAACTACCCAAAGGGCAACGGGGATTTCTTCCATGACTGGCTCCTTTGTTTCTTCCCTGAGCGTAGATTTTTACCCACCATTCAAGTTTGCGGCGGTAGTTGACAGTATTCTGCATTGGAGGGGGATTTGCCGGTGTATGATGCACTTGACGAGATGTTAGCTTTCACAAACAAGTGCTTGAACGATGGAGAGAAGATTTTACACCGTTTTCTTTATATTACACTTGGATCAATGGAGGTGATTGCGCAATTGCGGATTGCCTCCATTTTGTTTCTTTCTATTGTTATTCCCCATCCTTGGCTAGCTGGTAACACACACAAACTGGGTCACCAGGATTGGGGTGAACGATCAATGGGCTGTGCCATGGATCTACTGCATTCTGCTTTTGTCAAAATCCAGGCTGACCCAACCTTAATGCTAGACTATGACTTCATACTGACAATATTTTCACCACTCTACAAAGACTTGCCTGAGTTTGAAGTGTATTTGGATTATTACAAAGAAGAAAAGGAGGGAAACATTCTTGGCTTGACGAAAGCAATGGATCATGTCCTTGCAATTGATGAAGACATCAGTGAGTTGGTTTTATCCAACAAAGAAAAGCAACCAAGAGACTACTGAATTCTGCTATGAGCTTGCTTCTGGAGTTGCTACAACACTACTCACCGAGCTTGAAGATACTAAGAAGGCCACGCATGAGTATCTGTCTGCTACCATGGGAAAGTACAGCCAATCTGTTATCACTAAGAGCGAAGAGTTGGCCACTGTCGGCATGCGTGCCAATAGCCATCCCTCTGAGGGAATGTTTGCAACATTCACTGATATTCTCTGCAGTGGAGGATGAATCAATTTATCAAGTGCAAGTGGAATTGGTCAAGTGAGGTATAATGGGGATATGAGAGGTGGCCATGAGCAATTCATAACTGGTCGCCGTAGCAAGAAAGACAGCAGCGGCAAGTGGGAATTGGGGAACTTCAATCTACTAGCGGTTGAGCTCCAAGACTCCTTGCTATCCGTTTGCAAGGCAGTTTCAAGATTGATATGTGTGTCTCCTGTACATATGCTGAAGGCAATCAGTTTGTGTATTGATGTCAGAGTGTTGTCAGTTGAGTTTTGAAGGATCGATAGGAGAAATACAAAAATATTGAAGTTGAAGTGGTAAGGAACGATGATTGTGTTGAGACTGGAGAAAGCAAAATTACAAAAGAGTTATTGAAACAAACAACCTGGAATACAGAGGTGCATGTCAATGGTGATTGGAGAGAGGATTTGCATCATCTTGTGTGTAAATACAATTAGATAAAATTCTTACAAATATTAAAGTTGAAGTTAAAAAGCATATTTTTTGTGTTTTTGCTTAAAAATAAGGTTTTAAAAAACTTAAAGAAATTTCCGCATAATTATTTTAGGATTGAAAGGTATAAGAAAGGTATAAAAAGTTCATATGAGGGGTTAAAACTTTATTTTTTGGCTGAAAATAGTCAAATTTAGTGGGTGACTACCTTAATCGTTCCAGGTGTTCAGATGTTCAAATATCCAGTCCCAGGTGTATACTTTAGAACTGATTTGGGACACTTTTTTAAAAATGACTAACATAATTATTTTCGGCTACAGATGTCCCAGATTTTGTTTTTCGCGTGATTCCCTAATGTTGACAGCGAGATTCGCGAAACAACCGTGATGCCCATCACCATTTCCCTCCACGTTCTCCATCACCACTTCATTCTGACACGATGACGCACTCTGATTGATCCACGAGCAGAATGCTGTGGATCCTTCCTGCCTCCTCCACTCAACATCGCGTGAGGATACTCGCGCTTATCTTAGCACTTTGCGCGTATTCCAACAGCATTCAAAAATGCACGTGGCTGTACAGGGAGGCCATACTCCCTTGATCTAACGTGTTCTAATGTGTATACAAACAGAATCAGCGATTGTTATTGCTCATAGATTAAAAAGACTTTGAGAGCAATAATAACCTATTCATGTGCTTCCACATGCTTCCACGTGGTATTTTTTTGTTTCAGATTGTTACAGATGCAGGTTTTTCCAAACTAGACAGAAAGGGGGGGTGTCCGGACACCCCTCCCTTTTTTCCAGTTTGGAACGGCATCTGGACAAAAAGGGGTTGGTCAGGAGGTCTGGAACAGATCTGGCCGTTCAGAAATTTGGATATTTGAACATCTGAACACCTGGAACGATTAAGGTAGTCACCCAGTGAAAAGAACACTATTTTGGCACAGAAATGTAAAAATACTACCTTTTGGGTCCAAATTTTTTTCAAACTTCGGGAACCCTCTAATTAGACCAAGATCTATGACTCATAAAATATTGGTGGAAATTGGAGAAAAATTACATTTTGGGCCATTTTGACTGTTGTCACCCCTAATTAAAAGTTATTACACTTTTGTATGATCTCAATCATTCTAGTTGTGTGGTCAGTTCATGTTGCAGTAGCTTTCAAAGGAAGTGTATATCATGGCAGGCATAATTCAACAATTATTCATTTAGCAATACTTTTACACAAGAATTTCTTAGTACCTTTTGCCCTGATAAAAATGTGCAATTTTTCTATTCTTTTTGTGAATTACATCGTTCATCCTGCCGCAATGTATACCAGGATGCCAAGGTACTGGCCCAAAGCCTGCACAATTCATGATAATGTAGATCACACAAGTTTTTTTGTTTGAAAATAATAATGTTGAGCAGGGCAGGAGTAAAAAATGGCAATGGGATTTGGCTGGTGTTGGATATGATGAAACATGTATTTTATGCTTTTATGTGGGATACTGTTGTGGTGACTTTAACGGGAATGTCATGGGAATGCGAGCATTTTCTTCTTTGAGGCCAAACCACATAGTAACACAGAAACATACACAACCTTTAGGCAGTTTTTGCATCATCTTGTTTTCATGCGCGTTTTCTTTTTCACCACCCGTACAGCAAAAAATTCACTTTACTCGGATTTCACAGCAAGTGGAGTTAAAGATACTCAATGTTGCAATGAGGATAGTCTAGAAGATAAGTCCTCAAATTCTCGGTTGTCCGGCGTGTTTTTTTTGAAAAACCGATTAGTAGAAATTAAATACTGGTTATGAGCATTTTTTCATAAAAATGCTAAGAGGCTTGATAAAATAAATCTCTTGTGATTTATGTTTGTTTATGTGTGATCACAGTGCTTATGACTGGACGTTCAAAGTTGACCTTCAAGTTTGTGTGAGGGTACATACCCACAACTAACTGGTAATGACCTTTTTTGTGCCTCCGGGGGGTAGATCTTGGGACCACGCATTGCCCCGTGACGGTTCAATTTTACCGCACACCATTAAAAATTCTCCAAGTGATGTGGTTTTGATACCAAGTATCACCGTACATATAACCAAGTACTCAATAGTAAATCTGAATGATCCCAAGTATTTGGTGCAACTCACGTAGTACTTGGTGTTTATCACCGATTGCTTGGTTGTTTACACCAAGTACTTGGCATGTCACACCAAGTACATGGACCGAAAAACCAATACTACCGGGTTTCCACGTGCTTGGTGACATGATAACAAGATCAAAGTGTTTGCGTAGGACTAAGCCAGAATACTACCAAAAATAAAAGGTTGATGTACTCTTATTGTACAGTAGAAGTCACAGTACATCCCGTAACATGGAGTGATTCATAGTGACACCTAGTATTACCTACCAAATACTTGGTGGTATACCCAAGTATGTGATCTGACACACTGGGTCCCACCAAATGACAAAATTGGCAAACACAATTGCAACTCAGTGACATAGAGTGATGTCAAGATTATCCCAAGTGAACAATAGAAATCTCCGACTGACACATGGAACATCTGAGTGACTCTGCATACAACCTGAAACAGGAAATGGTGATTCACACACATGAACACACACTCCGCAAAAATGTTCGTGTATGTTTACAATTAACTGTGGATCAGCCTGAGGTTATAGGGGAACTTATCTATTTATAACATAGTAGTTGTAATGGGATTTGATGAATGGGAACTAATTGCCGTAGTATCTCCCCCAAAAGTAGTGTTTCTCAAATAAAGCTGATTTCTGAAAAATAACATTATAAATAAGACTATTTACAAGAAAGAAGCCTTTTCCAAAAAGATAAGCCAATTTTCAAGAAGTAATACTATATTGAGTCCACCTGAACTTATACGTTTCCGATACGTATGTTACCCTCTTATTGAGGTTGAGGGAAATGTGCTACTATGAGATTTTATTGCAAGCCGAATGATTGATCAAATGATATCTCTTGAATATAATTTCAGAAAAATAAGACTATTGGTAAGAAATAAGACTAGGGAGCTGCGGGAATGGATAAAAATAAGTGGTATTGGAAATATTTCAGTTCAATGGATCAGTAAGTTGCATTGGAGTAGTTAAGAGTAGAATGAAATGCTTGGGGTTAAATTATACGATTAAAAATGTTGAGTGGATCAAAAATCACATTTTCATAGTTTGCTGGATAGAAATTAGCATATTCTTAGTTTGATGGACAGAAAAACGATCTATTTTAGTTTTCGGGATCTATTAAGTGCTGGTTTAGTAGTTTGATGGTCTATTTGCAGTTTAAAGTCTCATTATGTAGTTCAATGCAATCTTTGAAGTTGAACGGATCGTCTTGTGATGCACGAGCGTGAAATCTCCTTGGGAAAAAGCTACCATGAGTAACTAATCAGATATTATGGTACCATATTGTACTGACTGTGAGAAAAGAATCTACCGGGCAGAGTACAATACAATATCCAAAAGGCAGAACACACTGCTCCATAGCTGTTCCATAGCTGTTCCATAGCTGTTCCATAGCTGTTCCATAGCTGTTCCATAGCTGTTCCATAGCTGTTCCATAGCTGTTCCATAGCTGCTCCATGACAGTCTATCTACAGTCTATGACAGACCATATCTTATCAAAACGATCCATAGCACAACAACTACTCCACAGAAGAGAAAATATCATTGCACCATTCATCCATCATCATGAACCTGTCATTATTCCTCCTCCTCCTTCACCACCATCGACTCCTTCACCCCAACCACCGTTGGATGTAGTGTCAAGAGAACAACCACTGCTTGATGGAACGCATTGCCCACCGTCCAAGAGGTGAGTTACGACAACATATTTCTTTAGTATTACAGGAACAAGATTGTACGGTAGGTAAGGGATGTCTGTTCAAAATGAGAATAGTCCAAAGCACTCCTGATTCCTACACTCGTTTCATGCTTACTTTGCTTGCACTCGTTTTCTAGTATATCTAGCAATGAACCGTCTCTCTTGAGTCCTATCCCAGACAAGGCTGGTAAACATGTCAAAGAAGTAGTTCTTGACACACTACTACCCATATTCAATACATCCTGCATCGAAGAAGTATTATGATCGAAAGCACTGCCTCGTCTGAAAGAATCTAAATCATAGATCTGATTCAATATTGAGCAAGAAGTATTGATCTTGCCAAATTCAAATACTGAGCCATGGTCAAAGACCGCCAATGGACCCGACCACAAAACTCCCATTCTTTTTTCTTTGATGAGCGACGGAGACATGGACAAAGTGTTGCACGAATCCTCGGATTGGGACAGGTCAGACTGATCCTCGTCTTGATGAAGCAATACCCTTTTCATGAAATCACGGTCCTTTTTTCACTGGCGTAAATCATGCTCTCGACACGATATAGCGTGGACTCGGCTGAGGTCGATTTCTGGATGGATGTGGCTTATAGGGCTGGTGCTGGATTGACACATGAAGAGATTGCTCTATTGGTGCCTTTGCCCGTGTGGTCGATGCATTCTTGGCTCAAGCTTTCCTTAGCAGCCCGACTCCGACGCTTGGGAATATTCCCGTAGAATTCCATGCAAACACCACTGCTGAGTCCAGTCCAAGCCAATACCGCCGTCGTAGCAGTGTGGTTGATGTAATGCTTTTGCCGCAGGTGGATTGCACGCTCTCTTTGTCTTCGGAAGAACACGGTGCGGTAGGTGATAAGCATTCGGTGTCACCGCTGTAACCTTGGTGACTTCCTCTCCACTGTTTTTGATACAGGCGCCACCACTGTCCTTCGTGAATGTGAAGCGAGGGGGCTTGTTGAATTGTATTATTGATGGAAGGGAAGTAATGCTGTCTCACATTGGGAGATATATTATCAGCGGATTTTAAAAGCAATGAAAGGTTTCTATTAATGAATTATGTTAGTTTGATTTGTTTGTGTTATTTATGTTATGAGATTGCCTCCACTCTGATTAGATCAGGGGCATCTGATCAATATCTCTTGAAATGATTGGTTATTTCATAAAAGATATTGCTTGAAAGAAGGAGGTGCATACCAACGTGGTTGGCAAGTGGTACATCATACAGTTTAGACGTTCCCTATGGTCTTTTCATTCAGGGTTGATTGTCAAAACAACGTAATTTTGTGCGTTGCATACAAGAAGAGATGTGAGTGGGTATAGCGGTGGCATGTTGATGATGAGTTAATTTAGTTCAGGTCCCTCTTGGACTAATTCTGATGCAGCACAACAGATGGCACCATTTTACGCAGCCTGGCGACCACCTATGGCAAGGTGTATGGGGAAGTCATCGACATGAAGTGATGTCATTATTGAGTACATGTTTAGGACAAAAATTAATACATTTGAAGTGTAAGCACTGTGCTCTGCAACAATTCAGCTTTGATGCAATGAAAGATCCATCAGAATCATGAAGGATCATGTTTTTTCTCTCTGTTGCGTCATAGATGAGATAGCTGTCAATGTTGTCTAAGACGGCATTGCAACAATTTGGTTTGGGTTCTGTATATAAATCCCATTTCTTGAAGACGTACAATTTTTGGTTGGGTAAATTTCATTGAGAAGAAATAACAATGTTTTCAAAGGAGTCACAGCTTTTGGACCATCCTTTCTTCTTCTTTTGGCTTGGTAGAGTGACCATGTCAGCAGCAGCATCACTAGTTATGCTTCCAATTATAGAGTTGACTTTGGAATATTTTGCTCCTTTCATTCGGTGATTGATAAAATCGATTCGTTTCTTGTGTTGTGATGGTGACATAGTGGGTATGGAGTGAGGCGGACATGCAACAAGAATCTGGTAAAATGGAAGGGGAGGTGGTCGAACATGAATCATATTGTGTAGATAGTGTGGTGTATAATAAGTAGTCTGGTTGTATTATCATGTTAGGCAAGTCAGAGTCTCCGCCAGGAAAGTTAAGTGAAAACAAGAAATTCCTACCTTTCTTCTTTGTAAATGTAGAGTCCTCCAAGAACTGTACCGTATGGTACCGCACCCAGTGTTTTGTTGACATCATCGTCATCTTTCCCTACATCATACTTTCACATGACATAATATTATTATGTATATATTTAATTGTGCGTGAGTTCACACAGTTCACACAGATCGCGCTTAGTGACTTCGTGAAGTCATTTAAACTCGTTGGCACGCATTCTACACATAAAATGAACTAATATGTAAGACATTAAACTAAAAAATATATGCTGAACTAAATGAAAATACGCTAAACTAAAAAAATATTGGTTGCATTACAAAGATCTAAAATAATTTCAGTTGCAAGACGCTGAACTAATTGCTCATTTGCTGTAAATGCCCTAAACTAAACTGTAGTTTCCTGAAAGACGGAGAAATTAAGCGAATATTAGTCGTCAAATACACGGAACCGAAAGGAACACAGAAAAGCCGCTAAACTAAAGGATCTCATGTAATTTTTTTACTTAACAATTCCTGCAGCTCCTATTTCCAGATCTGGGAAATAGTCTTATTTCTCAGCAATAGTCTAATTTTTTCCGAAAAGGCTAATTCTTCAGGAATAAGAGGCATCTTTTTGTAGGAATAGTACATGTTCACATTGATATTGTAGATAGGCTTGTTTCTTGGCAATAGTCTTATTTTTTGGAGAAGGCTTATTTATTGGAAATGGTCTTATTTATCGTGCTATTTCCGATAAATACGCCATCGAGGTTGAGGGAAACTGGCAAAATAGTGTGTTGTAGCTCTATGCAGTATTTATGGTATATCACTATCTATTCAAAAGAAAGGACTATTGTTAACAGATAACCTTATTTTTGAAAAAAGTTGTTGTTTCAATAGGTAAGTGTACTGGAAAAAATATTTTTGGTTGGTGATAATGAAACAGCCTAAAATGTAGGAATCACACATAGTGTAGTACGTTGTATTAGAGTGTACACGTAAGTAGGCATTTGAATATACATTGTACTTTGAAAAATGACAAAATAGAGGTAGTATGAAAATTTAACGACCGCTTGAACAATAATATGTAGAGTGCATTATTTCTTGAAAATAGTCTTATTTCTTGCCGATACTCTTATTTTTCGCATAAGGCTTATTTCTTGCCGATAGTCTTATAAATAAGCCTATTTTTGAGAAATAAGCCTTATGCGAAAAATAAGACTATCGGCGAGAAATAAGCCTATAAATGAGTCTTAAGTGAATCAGTATTATTCCTAGGCAGATAGACCTCTTATCTTCGAGAAATAAGACTATCCGCGAGAAATAGGACTATCTGCGAGAAATAAGACTATTTTCCAGATTAGAAAATAGTCTTATTTCTTGTAGATAGTCCTATTTCTCACCGATAGTCCTATTTCTCGCCGATAGGCTTATTTCTCGCCGATAGGCTTATTTGAGAAAATTGAACGGATTTTTGTTTCAATCTTGCCCTTCCGTTGAATGTGTTGATAAATATATATACATACATACATATATACAAGTATTTATTACCACATGGTACTCTTTTTTCCGCCAAAATGCTTTCACAAATTAATAACGAGAATGTACTTTTGCTCATTATGTACCCTTTCCGACAAATGTAATATTTGGCTATAAAATTTGAGGTTGCAATTATAATATGTATATTGTGGACAGGGTAGTTTAAAAATATCGAGACTTCCTCCTCTAAAACAAAACATGTTTCGTGTTGATGGCTCTATTTCAGAGTTTCCCTCAAACTCATTCCCAAGAAATAAGAGTGAGGTTGAGGAAAACGTGCTACTATAAGATTTAATTGCAAGTAAAATGATTGGTCAAAAAATAGTATCTCACAACATTGGAGAGTGCATACCACAATTTGAATATAATATTTGGAAATAGTCTTGTTTCTCAGCCATCGCCATATTTTTTGGAAAAGGCTTAATTTTCAGAAATAAGAGGCATCTGTGAGTAGGAATAATTCATTTTCAAGTAGCTCTCGGATATAGGCATATTTCTTGGCAATAGTCTTATTTTTCAGAGAAGGCTTATTTCTTGGAAATACCGTATATCACCGTCTTTAAGATCCCCAAAATGTCAACAGATACCATTTATAACGATTTTGATATGTTGTGATAACTTTTGATTTGTCAAACTTTTGCCTATTGTGTGACACACCAAACCTTCAGAAGAAGGTAAGCTTTCTGGAATATCTTATCCATTTAGTCCAGAATCACTTAGTTTTCGAAATATATACAGTTCAAAAGTAGGGTATATCTTATAACCCATGGGATCCTCAAGACCGTGATATGCGGTAGTCTTATTAATAAGCCGTCGCTGAGAAATAAGACTATTTCACTGCAAACGAATTGTTAGGAAGGCTCATATTACTGTTAGATACACTGTAAGTAAGATTTTTTTACTTACAGAAGAGCTAACACCAGGTTCAACGGTCGGTTCAAGGGTGGAGTCAAGCTTTCTTTCTCATTTTCTACTAACAGTTAGCAAGATCCTCGGGATATTTTCCCATTGGTGTAACTGCTCCTAAAAAACCCTCAGAAGTGACTGCGCCAAAAAATGAGAACACATGAGAATAATAAGTGGGGCTGAAAATTGGCGTAGTGTGTCTACGTGTTTGTTACTTATTCCTTTGTATCACATCACCTAATTCTTGTGTGGCGTATTTGTATGATAATACAGTTTTAGTACATCTACGGTACCATACTACAACAATGGTGCTTGACCCAGACACAACAGTATGGTACAAGAGCAGTGCGCCCTCTCACTGCTTTCACATCACACAATTATTTTTTTCAATTACATCACTGATACCCCACCGCACTGCAAACGAATTGTTAGCAAGGCTGGTAAGCCTGTTAGTTAAACTGTAAACAAGATTTTTTTACTTACAGAATACCTAACATGGGCTCAACGGTCGGTCGGAGGGGCGGAGTCACAAAATCTTTCTCACTTCTTGCTAACTGTTAGTAAGATTTTGGGGACAATGTTAGACTTCGACGGACTGCTAACAGTTTTACTAACATTAGGTACTAAAACAAGGTTTTTAATCTAAATTATCTCTTAACCTAGGCAGAATTTTTCAGCACTTCCCCTTTGTGTAGTTCCCCACCCTATGTAGTCTGGCCCTCAACAGGCATTCACGCACTTCGCGCTTCACACGATTTCACAATAATAAAGAAGGGTGGGAAATACCCATGACATTCTTGTACTTATTGCAAGTGCAATACATAATAAACCTTTTCAATTAAATTGTTACGTTTTGGATCCACCCCGCGATCAATCACACTGAAGCCCACAGACCGTCTTTTGCTCCACCGTTGCTGCCACCTGCTCGCGTTCATAACAGCAGAGCGGCAAAGCAAAAGAACGGTGAGAAAACATCAAGTTTTGATGATGTTACAGTTTTTTACTCACCATTTTTCAATTAAATTGTTGCTTTTAATTCAGATGCGATCTGTGGTTTTGAAGCCCACAGACCCGTCTTTTGCTCTGCTGTTGCTGCCACCTGCTCGCGTTCATAACAGCAGAGCGCACAGATGAAGCTTTGTCCTGCTGTCAATGCCCCCAGCAGCAATTAAAAAAATTGGTTGGCCCCGCACCGCTACTGCTTACTCGCTTCCACTATGTCTCAAATCTTGTTAATGTTCTTCTGTCTGTTTATTTTGTTTGTACCTGTTTATATGCTTTGTTGATTGTAACAATTGCTTGCAGTGTGGTGAAATCGCGAAACTCAGTCCACAGACTGAGTTAGGCATTCGCTTTGGACCGCCGTGTTGCCAACAACAATTGGCAGCGGCGGGTATATTTTGGGGGTGAGTTTTGATGAACTCACTATTTTTGACCCTATTATACTCAACACATGTTAATTTTTTTCAATTAAATAGTTACAGGCCCAGTTCTGAAATCCCCAAAACTCAGTCCACAGACTGAGTTTGGGATTTCACTTTGCACCGCCGTGTTGCCAACAATATTTGGGAGCGGAGGGTATATTAACAGAGGTAAGTTGAATAGAATACAATTATTTCTACACATGGCTTGACTATATCTAATTTTCAATTATTTTATTTCAGGCCAGGCACGGGAACAGCCGAAACTCAGTCCACAGACTGAGTTTGGCATTTCGCCTTGCACCGCCGTGTTGCCAACAACGGTTTGCAGAGGCATGTTAATTTTTATGGTGAGTTATTGAAGTCATACTATATTACAATTGTTTTCATTTCAGCTTAGTTTCAATTAAATAATTAATTTTCTTCTACCTTGGTGACAATATTGTCCACAGTATCGTTTTCATCTTGGAGCAGCTTGGGGCTGAAAATTTGGCACCTGTGTCCTTTTGGTGGGCGATGTGTTGGGCGGGCCCCTAAAATATGTTAATGTAGTATGTTTAACTATATTAGTGGAGATAAATTATTACACATACTCTATTATTGTAGTCCAACAGTAGGTAGCCCTCCCGGTAACCCTCCTGTAACGTTCCGGTAGCCCTCCCGTATGCTCCGGTAACCCTCCGGTACTCTCCGGTAGCCTTCCCGTAACCTTCCGGTTGCCCTCCCGTACACTTCCGGTTACCCTCCCGTACACTTCCGGTATGCCACCGGTAAACATTTTTTTAGCTACTAAGTAATGCAGTTATAGCCACTAATTAGATTGATATCGATTCTAAGACTTACTGAGAAGTCTGTTTTCCTGTAAAAACGTACCAATTCCTGTCATATGTAGAAAAAATTCGAAAAGCTCCTCTTGGTCTCAAATTTCCGGTAACCTCCCGGTAGACTCCGGTAACCCTCCGGTACACTAGTTTACCAGAGGGTTACAGAAGTGTACCGGGAGGTTACCGGAAGATACCATTCGTCAATCCTCCCGTACACCGAGTGTACGGGAGGTTACCGGTGTTTTTCGCTTTTTGCGTCTTCTTTGCCTTCGTCGAGATATCAAACGTAACAGCAACAATTCTTTTGCAGTGAAGTGGCTTGTGAATCTAACATTCATTTGGTGATGATCTCAAATTCAGATCTTACCCTTGCCTTCTTTCCGCCACCAACATCGGTTTTACAGTTTAACACCTTTAATGTTGGAGTCATTTCAAAAGGGATCCAGGTATCATGCTAGAGTTTCATACTTACTCAATTACAGTGTCTGTCGCTCTCCTTTTCCTTTACAGGTCCCATCTCCTTCTTTCTCTCCTCACCTGCCTATAATAAGTGAACTGATTGAGCAGAAGAGAAATGATTTCAGACAATGTGTTGAATGAAATTATGTCTGTTTCTTACACTCACAATGATTAGTAATTCCTCATTTATATTGTCAGATGTCTGTTGAAAAGTAAAAAGGCAAAGCAGTGAATATTAATCAGGATCTCGTTTTAGGACTAGTTGGAGTTATTGATTGCACTAACCTCAACTGTTGACACATTCTACTTTGCCTTCTCACGAGATATTAAATGCTACAGTATGATGAAATGTCCTATATGAAAATATGTAACACGAAAGTGGTAATATCGCTCAACAGTGGTAATATCACCCACTCCATTTTGCAAATCCTTCCTCTTTCTCTTCTTGCTTGATTTTCCTTGCTCTTAAGTGGAAATAGAAAAACAAATGAGGTTGAGGGAAGCTACATAGCAAAATAGTAATGTAGGATATGTATTATTGTATGGCATCATATCACTATTTTCAATTGATAAGACAATTGTAACAGTATAACTTTATTTTTGACAAAGTTCTTTTCAATTACTGGAAAAAATGTGAAAAATATACTTAGATCAAGAAACAGCCTTATGTAGGAACAATACAATAATCATATGTTGTTTTATTGAAAATGATCTGGTTGAAAATAAAAAAAAATCTTTGAAAATCCCATCGAACATAAGCACAACCGCTCCATGACGAAACAATATCGCCTTTTCGGAATGCCTTATATCTCTGAAATGGCTTATCTCGGGGCGCTATAAATAAGACCATTTCGATGAATAAGCTTATACCGAGGAATAAGCTTATTCCGAAGAATAAGCTTATTCCGAGATTTACATGACTAAGTACTATTCCTATGTAGACATGCTTCTTATTTCCGAGAGATAAGGCTATAACCGAGAGATAAGGCTATAAGCGAGAGATAAGGCTATAACCGAGAAATAAGACTATAACCGAGACTCGGCTATAGTCTTATTCCTCGTTATTGCCTATCTCTTGAAATAGAAAGAAGCTTATTCTTGTTCGAAAATTTGCATTACTTCGATAGTACTAATGTAAATATTCATTACCTAATATTGAAGACCTTGCAAGTCGTGTTGTCGTCGAGAAATTCAAACACAAATGCGAATTATCTGTTCTCTGTTCAAGTCGTCAATCCTACGTATGTAATGTTCGTCTCTCCTGCAAAATCCAGTACAGCTTCTAACGGTGGAGGGACGTTGTATACCTTACCCAAGTTTTGTTCACTCCCTCTGAACGAAAATATTAAATATTTCGTATACCTCAACTATTGCACAGTTTCCCTCAACCTCATTCTATGAGGTTATTTCCTTTTCATTTCATTCACTTCATTTTGCGAATTCTTTGTCTTTCTCTTCTTAGTTGGTTTTTCTTGTTCTCACGTTGAAAGAAAAACCAACCTTGAGGTTATTTCCTTTCACGAGATTTATACAATAACAGAAAATATTATCACTTTACCTGAGACGAGATTGCCTCATTCCACGCTGTTTTCAATGCAACGGCCTCTTCATCTTAAAACAGATAGTGAGTGTTCTGACAGAGGCAAGTCATGTGATTGTAAAAGTGAAAATATCCAGATACTCACATGCTTCCTGGCCAGAAAGATTTCAAATGGTTCCCAAGTAGCCTCACTCAAAGGGTAACCAATGCATTTCACAAGAAACTCTTCCCTTCCCTCTTTTACACGCATTTTGATTACCTTCTCCACATAATATTCCCCATCACTTCCTCTTTTAATGTCATCAGGTTTATCAGTTTCCATCCCATTCATAAAAGCTTGTCGTTCCTCTTCTGTGATGCCTGTGTCATCATATGTCACAGTTTGGATGTTAGCTATTAGTTCCCTTTCATGTTAAGGAAAGAAACTCATCGTCTGCCAAAGTTCACACCTGATGTAGGTGGAAGAGATACCTCATCAGCCGTCTTGTTCACTCAAGAAGGGACCATAACATTATTCTTGACTTTTGAACTCGATTTTTGTTCACCTAAACCTAAAAAGGATACTTTGTGCATGGGTTACTGCACACAGAACATATTCTCGTGGTACTGTGCACAACACTTACAAGAGAAGGGGGACAATTCCTTTCCAGGGATCTTCCTAGAAGGCAAAGAGCGACTGCAATGGATGTCGAAAGGTTATGCATGTTCAAGTATTATGCATGACATCTTCTCATGTCATCTGTCACATGAACCAATACAGCAATGTAATTTAGTGATCCGAATCATTCAGTTTCAACCAACATTATAGATACACTTACAGTCACCTTTCTTAAGTTCCGCCTCAGTTGCCTGATTTTCTTTATTTGCACCATTATGATATGCATTCTTCTTGAGTTCCTCCGAATAGTGGTTTGTGCTTCTCAGTTCACTCTGTAGGGTTGATAACTGATTGGTAGTAATATGACACATCTCTTCTTCCAACAAGCCAATGTCAAAGTACACCAAATCAAAATCATCTCAAACATTTAAGATTGAAAATAGCAGTCATGTTCAGTGCATACTCTGTACTGCAAACATCTAAGAAAAGAACATGTTCACTCACTTGTATAATGCTCCACCACTTGGGGTCATGGGGGTGCTCACTGCTTTCTCCACCTGCATCCTTTTCACCAATATTATCCCAAACAGAACCAAATCATTCTTGGTCATCCGAAAGTTTACAATCCTTCCTCTCTGGATCAGGATGCACAATACTTTTCTTCACTGCATCATCCTCACTTCCCCGCTTACATTTCACGTCATAGTATTCTAAACCATGCTGTGCAAAATCGTCTCTGGTCATGACCTGTTCATTATCAAGGGATGAATGCAAACGATTTTTCAGATTGTTGAAAAATTATGTCCAACTTTGAATCATATTGTTTTCACCTCATTTCCAACATGGTATCTTTTATAATATTCCCTCATCTGATCTACAAATTGGTGTTGAGGTAAGAATTGAACTGCCTTGGAGAGCTCATCTTTTGTTGGTAAGCATCTTGGGACTCCACTTGCTCTCCTGACAATGTACCCATGATATGGAAATCCCAGAACTGCTATGACCTTTTTCTCAACAACCACTGGACCCTGGAACAGAGTACCAAACTCATCTCCTTCGCACTATCTGCTTGGGCTATTTTGGGATAAATCCTTTCATACCATACTCCCCCAACATTGTGTAACATACCCCTCCTCAACCTTTGATTGAATGTATTGTTGAAAAGATGGTCTGCGATCCTATATAGAAAATGTTTCTGGTTATCTGGAACTTGACCTTGAATTTTGATTCAAGAGCAACTTTAGCTCAATCAAACCATGCCCTCTCCTTCTTATGCGGATGTTTTAGGATGTCCAAAACTCGCACAAGATAATTGTCATCCAAAATATGGCTGGACATAGGACAGCATTGTGGATACTCTCAATACTGCTTCCTTCTGCATTAAGATTATAAAACTTTGCCCTCGTCTTATTTGATTGAAGAAGATGTAGCAGATGGTGGATTAATTCACAGAATCACAAAATTGACAAATAAACAATGTACCATCAAATGCGACAACAGACATTTCGTCAGATTATTGTTGGCTTCTTCATAAAAGTTGTTGATCTTCTCCAAGAAGGATTCCATTTGAGAATAAGTAGGATTTTTCTGGAAGGCTTCTATCAAAGTGTACAGCATATCTCCACATTTTATCGCCATGTTTTTGATCAATGAGTTTTTTCTTTGTTGGGAGAAAATCATTTGGAAGATGTAGCAACTCTGGTAGTTTTCCATTTATTATCCCCATCAAATCATCAGAACTTAGGTTCGAGTTGGGTGATGTCATGGGTATTTGGTTCGTTGAGGTAGGCAACAGTGATGATTGGGTATCACTCGGTACATGCACTACGGATGATGTCCCTGTAGTTTGATTGCTTAATGTCAAGGAGGATGCTCTTGAGTACGTTGATGTGTTACGAGTACATGGGGTATGGTAGGGGGTTTGACTCGGAGCAGTATTTGTATAATCTGCTGTAGATGGCTTCACTGCTGACAGAAAATTTGAGCTCAACAAGGATTCACTGGAATATTTTGAAGCTGATGTATGAATGGCATGGAACAAGTGAGTTCCAGTTGGGCTCCTCCTGTAGGCACCACAAGAGGGTCCACGAGTAGGGAGAGTGTGGCCAGAAGGCGGATCGCTTTTTGTTTTGTGGGGGAAGATGACGAGGACAAGGAATGGGCCGGGGCAACTGTGTGGAAGAAGGAGTGGCTCTGCTTGATGAATTGAAGACCAATGTCAAATGGAACTAGGGGACATTTGGCATTGGACGATAGGCATTTGGAGGGGGGGAGGGAAGGTGGTAGAACATTCTGAAGGCGGGGAGTCAGGGACGTGATATCTGACCCAGTACTGAAATCCCCCCAAAATCATATTTGATGGCGGCACCCATCTTAATAAACATGCATCCTGCTGCAGATAGTGACAAAATGCCCCATGGTGATGAACATGGAGGTGCAGATCTGGCAGTAGTTTCCTACCTACCAGTCTAGTATCCAGCACTAGCTACCATGTCTAGCTAAGCCCACAGCCACATGGACTCCCAGTTATCCAGATCATAGCAGTAGCCATAATCTTTCTAACGTTGCGACCATGAACTTCTTAGCTTAGTCTAGCATCTTATCAGCAGCAGGCGTTAGAAAGACATGCCCCACATGGCAGCCCGTAACTGAAAAACGTGTCCCCACCATGTTAGTCTCACAGGAGTCGGTACAGGCCCTCATGCCACACCAGTCCCTCACAAAAATCACTGGAGAACCCACCCATGTTGCCATGAAGAAGCTCGAGAAGGAACTCACCTCGAATCTCATTGCAGTCCAATGCCCTTGGGACCATGGTCGCAGGTATCTTGGCAAACTCCTCCCCGCAGATCTCTTCCAAGCACGATACGGAGCCGCATACACGCCACCGTCAGCAGCTCCTCCCGCATACCCAAATATTCCCCCTGGGTCCACCATCGCAACTTGCAAAGAACTGTGTGCCACCAACGACAAAGCCCAGCAACACTGGCAGACGATGCTCCACGTCTGACGCATCACCGTAAACTTTGCTGCCGCCACAATCAAAGACATCTACTATGCCGAACTTGACAATCCCGCCAAAGGACTAAACAGCGTTGAAATCCAGGACATCGTCGACCACATCAAGGATCAATACTGCCACATCAACCAAGCCAACATCGACAAGAATCTCGAGCGCTTCAACCAAGGCATCGATCCCTCAGCTCATCGTCTACATCCGCAAGCAGGAGGATTGCCAGGAGTTTGCTAATGACGGCAATGTCAACATCTCCGAGGCCACAATTGTCACCACCGGCACAAAGCAAGCCATCCAATGCGGGGCCTTCACCGACGCCTGGAAAGAGTGGAATTGCATCCCGTGTGCCAACCAGACGTGGCTTGCTTGGAAAACACATTGGACACGTGCTTTTGAAGAGCAAAAAACAATCCAACGACTCACTGGCGGCAAATTCTCCGCTAAAATGTCTATTCAAACTACCGACGACAAGCTAGCAACGCAAATGGTCACTTCACTCGACAATCTTGCCTTCGCTGTGGTACAAAAGAATGAGACAGTGGAAAAACTCGTCAAGATGAACGCACAAAAGGACAAGACCATTGCTGCCCTCATGTCCAGTCTCACAGCGGAGAGAGCCGCCACCACAAAGCTCCTCGACATAATCAGTAGAGCAGGCCTCAAAGCAGCAGGATCGAACACCACAACCAACAGCACGGGAGTTTCCTCGCAATGGGACCCAACTGGGTATTGCTGGATGCACGGATACCACGTCACCAAAGGCCACACCAGCGCGACGTGCAAACACGGTAAGGTAGGACACCAAATCGGCACCACTCGAACAAACACCATGGGAGTATCGGAGGACAACAAAACCTGGCAACCACGGCTTTGATGGGGTGACGCAGAAGGGGTAGAAAGTACGGATAAAGACTTAAATTCAATTTATTGTAATGTTGTTACTTCCGTACAACCTACTCCTAGCTGTTCCAACCCACATGACCTCACAACCACAGCTTTGATCAACACAGGCGCAAACATAACCCTCCTCCAGACAGGAGCACCAGCACAACGAGCCTCCAACCAAACTGCCGCCAAATCAGTTACCCAACCCAATGGCACCTTACTCACAGCTGAAACTCTCCTATTGTTCCTTAACAGACTCCCTGCCATAGTGCACAAATAGCACATTGCTCACCTGGAATCTCCAACAACCTCCTCGCTGCATCAGAGCTCGCAGATGCAGGAAGTGAATTGTTCTTTCACAGCACCGGATGTGAAGTCACCTACAATGGAGAAATCATACTCTGCGGATGGAGGGACACCACCACCCAACTTTGGCAAGTATCCCTCATCCCCAATGGTGGCAACAACATCTTGCCACCCTACACCACAATCAATGACCTCTACGATACGCCACAACACAGCCACGCTCTCAGCACTTACTACCCAATCGATGAATGCACCAACACCAACCAACTCATCAACTGCTACCACGCAACCATCACTGCAAAAGAAAAACACCGGTAACCTCCCAGTACACTCGCAAAACGTCAGAGTGTACAGGGAGGTTACCAGAATTTCAAGAGTGTACGGGTGGGTTACCGGTTTTTTTATACATTACTTAAGCAGCATTTTTGCTTATCACGCTAAGCTTTGAAGCAATAATAATCTTCGGAGTGGCTGTTTGTTTCATGACTCATATTTAGCGAATCACGAGTTGTAAACAGCAAGATCACCTGTTGGGTCTAATTTTGGTTTCAATTCTAGGCTTGATCTATGATTTTATTTGGTGAGTGCGTATTGGGCCTATATTCGTATTTTCAAAATATGGTACTATCAGAAGTGACTGCGCCAAAAATGATAGAACACACATGAATAATAAGTGGGGCTAATTGGTGCAGTGTGTCTATGTATTTCTAACTTATTTCTTTGTATTCATTCACCTAATTCTGTGACTGCGCCAAAAAATGAAACATAAGTGGGGCTGAAAATTGGTGTAGTGTGCCTACGTGTTTGTTTCTTATTCCTTTGTATCACTTCACCTGATTCTTGAGTGGCTACTCATATGATAATACAGTTATAGTACGTACAATACTACAACACTGGTGCTTGACCCAGAAGCAACTCTGTATGGTAGCAGTGTGCCCCTCTCACTGCTTTCACATCACACATGTATTTCTTTCAATTACATCACTGATACCCCACCGGCCCATCATAGGAAAGCCCAAAACTCAGTCCACAGACTGAGTTATCCCTCCCGCCTTGCACCGCCGTGTTGCCAACAACAATTGGCAGCGGCAGGTATATTTTGGGGGTGAGTAATCATGAACTCATCTTGTTCTGCACTATTATACTCACCACACGACCATTTTTTTCAATTAAATAGTTGCAGGCCTACCGGCAAAATTGCCAAAACTCTGTCCATAGACTGAGTTATCCCTCCCGCCTTGAACCGCCGTGTTGCCAACAACAATTGGCAGCAGCGGGTATATTTTGGGGGTGAGTACTCACAAACTCGTCTTGTTCTACACAATTATACTCACCACACGTCCATTTTTTTCAATTAAATAGTTGCAGGCATACCGGCAAAATCCCTGAAACTCAGTCGACAGACTGAGTTAGGCATTCCGCCTTGAACTGCCGTGTTGCCAACAACAATTGGCAGCGGCAGGTATATTTGAGGGGTGAGTTATCAGAAATTCTTCATCTTCTACACAATTATTCTCACCATACGTCCATTTTTTTCAATTAAATAGATACAGGTCTACTGGCGAAATTGCCAAAACTCAGTCCACAGACTGAGTTAGGCATTCATGAACCGCCATGTTGCCAACAACAATTGGCAGCGGCGGGTATATTTTGGGGGTAAGTTATCAAAAACTCTTCATCTTCTACACAATTATACTCACCACACGTCCATTTTTTTCAATTAAATAGATACAGGTCTACTGGCGAAGTCGCCAAAACTCAGTCCCCAGACTGAGTTATCCCTCCTGCCTTGAACCGCCGCGTTGCCAACAACAATTGGCAGTGGCGGGTATATTTTGGGGGTAAGTTATTATGAACTCATCTTGCTTCACACTATTATACTTGCCACACGTCCATTTTTTTCAATTAAATAGTTACAGGTCTACTGGCGAAATCGCCAAAACTCAGTCCACAGACTGAGTTAGGCATTCCTCCTTGAACGGCCGTGTTGCCAATGTCAATTGGCAGCGGCGGGTATAGTAAGAGAGGTGGGTTGCATTCAAAATTATTATTTGTACTGTTGTAAATTATTATTTGTACTGTTGTTTTGACTACATCTAATTTTCAATTATTTTATTTTAGGCCAGGCACGGGAACAGCCGAAACTCAGTCCACACACTGAGTTTGGCATTTTGCCTTGCACCGCCGTGTTGCCGACAACTATCGGCAGAGGCATGTTAATATTTACGGTGAGTTATTGAAATCAAACTGTTTTACAACTGTTTTCATTTCTGCTTAGTTTCAAGTAAATAATTAATTTCTTCTACCTTGGTGATATGGTCCACAGTATCGTTTTTCAGCTTGGGGCTGAAATTTTTGCATGCGTGTCATTTTGGTGGGCGATGTGTTGGGGGGGGGGGGGGCTAAAATATGTTTATGTAGTATGTTTAATTATATTAGTGGAGATAAATTACACTTACTCTATTATTGTAGTCCAACAATAGGTAGCCCTCCCGGTAACCCTCCTGTAACGTTCCGGTAGCCCTCCCGTACACTCCGGTAACCCTCCGGTACTCTCCGGTAGCCTTCCGGTAACCTTCCAGTTACCCTCCCGTACACTTCCAGTACCTCACCTGTACACTTCCGGCTTGTCACCGGTAAACATTTTTTAGCTACAAAGTGCACAGTTATAGCAACTAATTAGATCGATATCGACACTAATACTTACTGAGAAGTCTGTTTTCGTGTAAAAATACCAATTCCTATTGTATGTAGCACTAAATCGTAAAGCTGCTTTTTGTCTTTAATTTCCAGTAACCCACCGGTAGACTCCGGTAACCCTCCGGTACACTATTACACCGGAGCATTACAGAAGTGTACGGGGAGGTTACCGGAAGCGAGGCTCCGGTAACCTCCCCGTACACTCGAGTGTACCGGGAGGTTACCGGTGTTTTTTGTTTGCAGTGATGGGGTATCCGGTCATCTCCACATGGTGCAAAGCCATCGACAAAGGCTACTTCTCAGGATGGAATGGCCTCACATCAAATAGGGTACGGAAATTCATCAGACCATCGCCTGCTTGCAAACAAGGTCATATGGACCAACACAGAGCCTACCTACGTTCCACCAAGAAATCACCCAATATGTGTCCACACAGCCAGATCATATGTTTGAGCAGCCACAAACACCCAACAACGACAAAACAAACATGGTCTACATGACCACAGTAGAAGTTGATGTGCAACTCTTCACCAAACAGACTGGCCACTTCCCCCTCACATCCAATTGCGGTAACAACTACATCATCATCTTTTATGCTGTTGATCCTAACTTCATAAAATCATATCCCATCAAATCCAGGCACCGAAGCAAACTCCTCAAAGCATATACAGACGTCTATCAATTCCTCCGAGTATCGGGCCATCGTCCCCAGCTTCACCGATAGGACAACGAAACCTCCAAAGGTGTTGAGAACTTCATTACAGAGAACAACACAACCTTTTAATACACACCACCGGACATGAATAGAACCAACATCGCCGAACGTGCTATTTGCACCTGGAAGAATCACTTTGTTGCCATTCGCACAGGAGCTCCGAGCACTTACCGCCTATCAAACTGGTGCAAAGACCTGGAACAAACTGACATCACTCTCAACATGCTATGCCTGTGTACCACAAACCCACTTCTCTCTGCCTACGAAGCAATAGAGGGCATGTTCTCTTTTGACAGGACACCAATGGCCCCCATCGGCACCGAAGTAATGATCCACATCAAACCCAACCGTCATCAAACCTGGGGTTACCTCGCCATTCGAGCATGGTATATCACACCAGCGTGACATCACTACCGCATCCAAGTCGCCGCGGAACTGGTGCCGTCCACGTCTCCGACACTTTTCGATTCCTGCACCACAGCTTACTGGACCCCGCCATCACACACACGGACAGAATCACAAAAGCCACCCAACACTTAATCCGCACCATCGACGGCCAATCAGATGCGCCGGCAGATGAACTCCGTGCCATCCAAAACCTCAGAGACCTCATCACCAGAGCAACGCAGAATCAAAGCGACACTGTGCCTATTAACGAACCAAACCCTACCTTCCACAACGATGCACCACCATCTTTTGCACCCACATTGTCTAACCTCGTCTCACCCGATCCATCCCCTCTCGTGGCACCCGATCACATCTCACCTCAACCACTCCACACAGCACCACATGCGAGGGTGCCAAATCATCGACCAACTGTAATCCCCTTAGAGGAACACAAATACGAACCAGCAACGGATCAGGAACCACAATACAACCTACGATCCCGACCACACACTGTTCTTTCAGCCATTGCAATGACAGGAGAAGCCAATGCGAGGGGAATGATCGTATCCGCCGTCATCGACAACAGAACCGGTGACTCCTTAGAATATATTCACCTCGTCAAGCATCCTGGAGCCGAAGCTATGCCAACGAACTCGGCCGCCTCACAATTGGCATCTGCGACATGCCAGGAACCAAGACGATGCAGTACATCAGAAAATGTGACATCCCAAAAAATTGCCTAAAGTCCGTCGCCTACAGCAAAATTGTTGTCATTGAACGTCCACAAAAGAAGGAAAAAGAATGGACATGCCTCACCGTTGTGGGTACCTACATCAACTATCCAGGAAACACCACCATCCCAACCTCCGATCTCACCACAGCCAAGTTGCTCTTCAATTCAGTCGTCTCAACCGATGGCGCGACCTTCCACGGAGGCAATCTCAAAGTTTTTTACCTCAATACTCCGATGGATCGCCTCGAATACATGAGACTAAAATTTGACCTCATCCCTCAAGAAATGATCACCAAGTACAAACTCAATGACTGCAACGAAGACGGATGGATCTACATGCGCATCGATCTAGGTATGTACGGTTTGCCACAAGAAGGCATCTTAGCCAACAAACCCTCGCAAAACGCTTGGCCAAAGCAGGTTACTACCAGTGCCAACACACTCCACGACTATGGTGGCACGTATGGCATCCCATCACCTTCTGTCTTGTTGTAGATGACTTCGGCATCAAAACCGTCGGACTCAAACACGCAAAGCACTAACGTTCTGCGGTGTTGACTCGACTGGGACTACAACAACAGGACAGTTCAACTCTTGATGCCCGACTAAGTACAGAGCGCACTACACAAATTTGCACATCCACAACCTGCACGACCGCAACACTCTCCATATAAAGCTGCGCCCATCACATACGGTTCCAACAGGAAAACTTAACCAACGACACCCCTCCTCTTTCACCAGACAAAATCAAGTTCATCAAACAAGTGGCAGGTACTTTCCTTTTCTTTGGTCGGGCGACCCAAACACTAACCCAGCCGCGGCTCAATTGCCTCCCACCAAAGTAAGCGAGCAGAAGCCACTTTGAAAGCAACAAGACAGCTTCTTGACTATGTCGCTACAAACCCTAACCCTTCCATTCAATATCTAGCAAGCAATATGGTCCTTGCTCTTGACGCCAACGGCTCATATCTCTTGGAACTTGGGGGGGAAAGCAGATCGGCAGCTTACATGTTTCTCACGAAAAAGGATCACCCGGACTTTCATAACGGCGCTGTACCCATCCTATCCAGCATCATCAAACATGTCATGGCTTCATCATCTGAAACAGAAATTGCATCACTATTCTACAGGTGCAAGGAAGCCATTCCACTGCGGATCACCCTTGAAGAAATGGGACATCCCCAACCCGGACCTACAACCGCCACCACTGACAATTCAACAGCCGTTGACTCACACCTCAAAACAATGATTCCAAAGGCTTCCAAAAGCATGGACATGTGTTTCCAATGGTTAAAATGCCAACATGCACAATCACTTTTCAAGTACCTGTGGGCTAAAGGTACTAGAAACAGAGCTGACTACCCCAGCAAACACCACTCCGCAAAACATCACATGCTCATACGTCCCCCGATATGTTCAAGATCTCCTACCAATCTAAACAAGTGGTTCCTTTGCCCTCATTCACAACCCATTTATCTAGCTTATGCCCTTAATCCAACATGATTATCATCTCACGGTCAAGATGCCTATGTCCACCAGCACTGGCGAGGTGTGCAGATCTGGCAGTAGTTACCTACCTACCAGCTTTAGTACCCTTTGGTGCTACCATATCTAGCTAAGCTCACAGCCACATGGACTCCCGGTTATCCAGATCATAGCAGTAGCCATAATCTTTCTAACAGCGTGACCGCGACTTCATTAGCTTAGTCTAGCATCTTATCAGCA
>JABMIG010000324.1:0-28539 GCA_013187285.1 Cyclotella cryptica
TTTTCGGCTCAGGTCACTGATCTTCTGAACCATCTTCTCCATCTCTGACTCATTCAACTCTCTTGGCAGGAAGGTGTGGTTATGTGAGGTGTTCTCTTGATTGTTTGTAGGAGTCATTGAGTTTTCACTCTCAGAAGACAAAAAGGAACATTCCTCTCCATTTATAGATATTTTTCTGTGATAGTAATGTTTCATTTGTTTCTCACGAATTCTGTTTGCGTTGGCTTCATATTGACACTTCCTTTTATTTGAAATATGACAGTGTTGTTTTCATAGTGAACCCTTCTTTTCTGGCAGACAGAAACAGCATTCCTATCATATTGAACTTTTTCTGCCGGATAGAATTCATGGTGATTTCATGGTGAACCTTTCTTTGCTGGCTGATTGAATCTGCATTGGCTTCATAGTAAACCTTTCTTTGCAGGCAAATGGATTCTGCATTTACTTTATACTTGGCCCGTTTTGTCTTACAAATGGAATGTCTGTGACTCTTGTAGTCTGTGCCATTTTTCTGAGTGCATTGAGGATTCTCTTTCTTCGATTTTTCCAGTATCTTTCTTTTTTTCTTTTCTATCATTTTTCATCTTCGTCATCTTGGCTTCCAAGCTAAGCCATTTTGCACGTTTATAGAGAGAGTCTACTGTGCCTATGCAATTCATAATTAGGATAAGCTAGTAAAACATGATTTAAGAGGCAAAGATGTCATATGTTCTCACATTCAGTATGATTCATTCATCATGCTTCCGTGGTGAAGAGAATCCAAGAAATTGGGATTGAAGTGCGGCACATCCCGGGTGGGTGCACGTACTTATGTCAGCCTGTTGATATAGGAATCAACAAACCGCTGAAAGGTGCAACGAGTGCTAAGTGGGAGGCAAGGATGACTGATAGGGACGGAATTGTGGATGGGCTTGCAAAAGAACCCTCATGCAAACTCATGTCCGGATGGCTGATTGATGCATACAGCAATATTCCAGAGACAGTGGGTCGTAAGGCGTGGTTGAAAACCAATTGCGAATGGTTCTAAAGAATAAACAGTTCTAAACAACACATTATTCTAATGAAAACCAATTATGAAAACCAATTTGAATAAACTTTTTCCTAATAATTGTTAACATTGTACATTGTTCCCTATGTTAAGCTTGTAGATTGTTCCTCCTCCACCCCAATCACTTCAGCACTTCAGCAATTGCGTAACCATGGTTGCGGTGGAAGAGGTGCCTCTTCGCCGAGTTTTCGTCATCTGGAAGCACCATCTCCATGATAACCAACATGCACCCATCCAAACTTTGACCGCTTTCACCAACCATACACTCTTGAGCAGCAAAGCAGATGCGACAACCATCTGATCCATCAGGCAACACCTGGTACACGGCGAGATGCGTTTTGTCCCCGAGCCACATCCGGAGCTTCATTCACACTCCATGCCTGTTCCCATCTCCCTCCAACACCAAAGCATTCGTGCACCCAAATGGTTGCATGCTACAAGGTCCTCGATTGTCATTGGGAAGAAAACCAACCAGAATGACCTGGTACACCATTGTTTGATGTGTTGGGGCGGTTGTGTGCAGTTGCGTGTTGTTGTTGTGTGTCACGACAAATCACGATGTGTGGTGAGTTTTCAGTCAAAATGGCATATATCAGGAACAAGTGGGAATTACTGGGAGCAATACATATTGCCATGATGTACGTCGCCAAGGCTAGGACTTAGTGTTGCTTTCAGAGAGGCCAAATAGAGGACCCCTGACATCTAACAAAAACTACTAGCTTTGACCTAGGTGTTACAAGTTGACCGCCTAAAGTGTCCGGAGTATACCCTAGTACATGACCGGGAAAAGTGGACCGCCAGGCAGTATTTTAGAATGTACCATAGTTACACTTTTACAGGTCAAGAGTTCCTTTTTTGGTGTCACTTTATACCCATCAAGACTGAAGATACTGATCGGTCATGCACAGAATATTGCCTATTTTAACACATCACTTTTGACAGCTGTCTACGCACAACATACAAGATCTTTTGATAGATGTCCACTCTGTTAATTCGCATGACAAAAGATTTCTCATCCTTCCAGATTGTGCCACATCGCTCTGCACCTCTCTCCCCATACAACATCACTAATACATAAAACATAATAATATAAGGTGCGGGATAACTGCCAAACAAAATATATTGTTTTATTACTGTTGCTAGGCTTCTAAATGGAACTAGGCCAATTTTCTGGGGGGTAGGAGGGAGGATACAATGATAATCACAATGTTGAGGAGAGAATTAATCTTGACATATGGGCTTCCTTGTCATAGTGGGTGCTGTCCTGGGATGAAGAACCTGTAAACAGCCCTAGAGTAGAACCCCTAAGTACCAAGTACAAGACCGCCTGCCAGGGCTATCAAAAGAGTGTACCCAAGTATGCTTTTTTTGGTCTTATTAACTATCCTAAAACCCGGAGTGTAAGTGCCGCTGGTGTATAGGTGCACAACAAATTTAAGACTGATACAGTTAATTCCAGGGGTCTGACTTCTACTCCTACCCAATATCGGACGAAAGATACCCGCCATCATCCCAGTATGCAAATTTTTCATCGTGGGGATCAATGTGATTGAGAAGATCTTCGCAATCCACCTGTAACATTTGTGACACATATATTCTTTTGTGAGGATGAGATACCATTGTCAATTCCCTGTCTTTGGCCATTTTCTATTGTTCCTCTATAGATAGCCTTTTTTGTATGTTATATAGAGTTGTGATACAACCGATCGGCCCTTCCGATTCATATAGGGGCCGCACTAGAATTACAGTTGCAATTTTTTTATTACAATTTAAACTAGCAATTGTTTTTAATCGATCGAGCCTTTCGAACATCACACAAACTTCGATCAAAGAACACTACATTGTAACACTCAGACACAATACCTACCTCTCTTGGCCGCACAGTCTCTCCCAAGACCCTGACAACGCTGCTTCTCTTCCGTGATCTAGCATCATCATGCCTCAACCCATACATGCTGCTGCATCCACAGTGCATAATGTCCGTGTGGCAATTCAGCCTCCTGCTCTCACACCATCTCAACTCACTGCTGCCATAAATGCAGAAGAGTTAATGAATGAAGAGAATGAAATTCTAGCTGCCGTCCCACTTGCATTTGATGACACACCTTTCGATTCCACTGAATTGTCCACACCAGTGAATGTACGCAATCCCGGAAGTCGTGCAAATTCTGTTAGGCCTGCCCCGTCCTCCTGTAAGAATACATGTGAGCCGATCAACTGGTTTTGCCGCCATGGAAATAAAGAAAATCCCATGCCATCTGATGAAGACTTGAAGATTAAACTATGTGAAGATCTCCAAGTCTTATGAGTTGATGATACTCACAAAGACATGCACAAGGACAGGTCTGCTATGACCAAGTGTGATTGCTTGTCTGTGTTTCGTGATCCTGAAATTCACTTTGTTTGTGCAAGCTGGCTTTGCTACTCATTCGAGAGGAAGAAGGAAGATGAGGACCAAGAGTTAGTGACATGGTGTCGCTATGCGGGCCTCCAGAGCAACAAGAAGAACAAAAACCAGTTTGTCATCCCATTCAACAACATCAATGAATCTGTTGATTTAACACTTGCACAGATGTAGGCAACAAAAGTACCCTATGCTTGAATGGAATCTCATTGGTGATGCAGCAGGGCAAAGAGTATTGGGCTCGAGTGAAGAGGATGGCATGTTCTGTTGGTGTGGCTAAGCTTCATGGCAATGTAGGAAAGAAGCATTCATACGACAACAGTGAAGAAGTTATCACTCGCATTAGGGATTACTTTGAAGAAATCATCAATTTTGCAGAGGTGCGTGGAACTAGAGTGGTTGAAACTTTTGCAGGACTCAACAATTGTGCTAGAGATGATGTTGTTGTTGTTTATCTTCCGCAGTACTTCAGCATCAGGAGCTGCTATGGTCGTTATCTTGATGGTATTGGTTATGACATAAAGACATACAGAGATGGTAGTTACCAGGTTGATTGGAGGGGAGAAGGCAAGAAGGTACCCTACGTGCAGTTAGTTACTTTCTATTGCATTTGGAAGCATGACTATGGGCATATTAAGGCAAGCCATGCCGTCAAAGATATCTGTGCTCTGTGCTATCAATTAGCTAACAGGCATTGGTACTTTGTCGGCACATGCAATTCATCTGTCGATGTATCACTTTTTGTGAAGACTGCGCAGATAATGAGAGTCCAAAATTTGGAGATCAAGGAGAAGGAGATGAAGAGGATGATGCAGTGAATGAAATATCCATGGTCACCAAGAAGAAGCCCAAGGCTCAACCATCAGTCACCGAGAAAGAGCCCGAGGCTGAACAAATCACCACATCAGAACTGATGGTTGATGCAGGCGACGTAGAATTGATTGATGTTGAAACTTTGGATCGAGAAAATATGTTAATTCGTCCACAAAACATGTTCGCATGGCACACGTCCAGCGATTAGTTTATGTGCAGCTAGTGCATAAAGCTAGGCAGCATGCTCAACTTAATCTGCTACACTCTATGCGAAGTTATACATTTGTATGTGATTATGGTCAAAACATGGAGCTACCAATTTTCAACCACAAACAACCTGGATGCTTGTATTACTTTTCTCCATTAAGTGTGTACAACTTTGGTGTTGTTGACCAAGCTTATATAGATTCAGATGGTGGGATTTGTAACCACATGCATGCACATGTATATCATGAAGGAGTTGGAAAGGGCGCCAACAACGAAGACTTTGAGATTGATAGGGATTCTACGTGAAAATGATATGGGAGGGGAATTGAATATAGTATTCGACAATTGCAGTGGTCAAAACAAAAACAATGCAGTATTAAAGCTACTAGTTTGGTTGACAGAGATGGGCTACTTTAGAAAGGTTAACTTTGTGTTCCTAATTGTTGGACATACGAAGAATGCAGCAAACAGGATTTTCAACTTGCTCAAGGTAGAATACCGACTGAAAAACCTGTCAACAATGGTACAGCTTGTCCGTGCCCTTGACAAATCAAAACATGTTACTATTCACACCTCTGCAAAATCAGAGTTTGTGGATTGGAATTATTTTCTTGACCTCTTGTATCGTGGCTTCCCAAAAGCCGGGGTTGGGGGGTTGATTAAGAGTAATCACATCTTCAGCTGCAACTTCCAAGAAAACAGAAAAGGAAATAATGTGCATGTGCATATTAGGGAGAGTGATCTCCCAGAGCATGTAGTGTATAAACACAAGACAATAAAGTCCGGTTTCTGTGGAAGGAGTGATTTTCCCAAGACAAGCAGTGGCCTCAGAGATGCAATTGCTGCAAGGAAAGATATAATAAAGAAAGCAATGACTGAGAACTTGATGATGTTACAAAACAATGGGATTAATATTTTCAAAAGGGTAGAATTGGCAACAAAGTACAAAAAGATCATACCTTTGGAGGATCAAGCCGACATCCTTTATGAGCTGCCTCCACCTGAGGTCATAGATCCTTTATGAGCTGCCTCCACCTGAGGTCATAGCAGCCGTGAAGTCAGAGAAGAGTAAGAGGAAAGTATTCAGAGAAGAAAGTCAAGCAATTAAAAAGAAAGTGACCAATAAGTTGGAAGGTAATGAGTAAATGGTGACAGGGGCAGTGTTTCTGAAACAATAAATTAGAAGGACATGCTCACCGACAACTTCCTAGCTAACTAGAAACTCTGAAATCCTTTGGCAGGAGATGAAGGAACTGATGGGGAGTATGAGATGAGGGGTGCAGTGCACATAGTGACTTCTAAACAGCTGAATGTAAGAGATGGAAAGGTGGTGTATCATTGTAGAGCAGAAGTGCTGAACTATTAAACAAAAAAGTAAGTGAAGCTTACCGAATCTAAACTTTTGCTATTTCTGATGGGGTAACCACCTTTGACGAGTGATAAGAGGTAGGGCACATCATGGGGGATAAAGGTGTGGTCAGCTTGGGATGGTCCATGATGAAAAATCATTGGTCAATGTAAAAATGAAAAAGAAAGTACAGCACAAGAGCCGTAGTAACAAAAGAAAAAGTGCATGGTCCTCAAAAACTAGAAACTCACCCCAGTTCAGATGGGGAATGAGAGAAGATGGGTGGGGCGCAATACTATATTAGACTGTTGCTTTGGAAAAGCTACTGCATAAGCAGTGCTGAGAAAAAACGAAAAAGTGCATGACACTTACTTTTCAAACGTTTAGTCTACTTGACGGGAAAGGGGGTGAGGCACTCTATTACCTTAGGACCACCTGCGAGTAGGGGGGGGACAGGGTTACATGAATAAATCATTTGACCAAAGTAAAAAATGAAAAAGTAAGTGATGCTTACCAATAACAAACTCATGCAAGTTCTGGAGGGGAACACTGCATCGGGAGGGGATGCACTATTGTTTCAGGCCATCTGCAGTCAGCTAAGGCCTGTTTGTTATCGCGCAGCACCAGTGTAAGTGTAGCCAGCAGCAGCTGAAATGGGGAAGGGGGGTAGGTTGGCATCGCTCTGCATTTATGGTTAAAACTTTGCACTTGTCAGGCGGGTGGTAAACTTTCCGCAACAGACCATATGTTGTAGAAGGCGGCCGTTTGCCAACGAACTGGTTCAGATCAGCTAAGACAAGTGCCAACACCAGCACCTGTGATAGAACAGCCAGCAGCAGAGGGAGCTTGAGGACATCATAGTGTGGATGGCGTCCATCATGACGGTTGGTTTCTGTTGTATAGTCCTCTCTAGTCGAACGACAACATCAGTGTGCTTTGTAATGATACAGTAGCTTATCCTAGCTTGTGGTGTAAAATAAGAAGAATTGATTTATCAACACACTTCCTTTTTTGGACAACACCGTCTGTCCGGTTAAAAATCCCATGGGACCAAAAATTCAGTTCCGCAGGAATTAGGTGTATCAGTCTTATTTTTAACTGCGCATATCTTGAAAACTAAGCGATTCTCGACTAAATGGATAAGATATCTCAGAAAGCTTACCTTCTTCTGAAGGTTTTGGTGTGTCACACCAAAGGCAAAAGTGTGTCCTATCAAAAGTAATCACAACATATCAAAAACGTTTAAATGGTATCTTTTGTACATTTGTGTGCACCTATAAACCGGGTTTTACGGTACCATACCATAGAGGAAATCTCTTACAGCCTGCAACTTCCTGGAAAACCACGGACTCGGTGTGACCCGGTGTCACGCTCGGGTTTTTTCGGGATAAGGAAAATTTCAAAATTAGTCCGTTTCTCCGACTTGGCCTTACTTGTTCGCGTAACCGAGTGACTTGGTTTCACTTGGTGTCACTCGGTTTCACTTGTCGTCACTCGGTTTCACTTGGTGTCACTTGGTGTCACTTGGTGTCACTCGGTTTCCCTTTGGCGTCACTTGGTTTCACTTGGTGTCACTTGGACTCGGTGTCGCGTCACTCGGTGTCACTCTGTTTCACATGTTGTCACTCGGTTTCACTTGGTGTCACACTTTTCGTCTAAATTTGACTTATTTAGAAAACCATTACACTGTTCTTACTTTTATTTCAAATCTTGTTTTACTTGGTGTCACTTGGACTCGGTGTTACGTCACTCGGTTTCACTTGGTGTCACTCGGTTTCACTTGGTGTCACTCGGTGTTACTTGGTGTCACTCGGTTTCACTTTGGCGTCACTCGGTTTCACTTGGTGTCACTTGGTGTCACTCGGTTTCACCGAAGCCAGGTAGTCGTGGATTCTCAGAGTCTTCTCTGCGTGCGGGCGGAGTATTTTTTCTCCGTTCCGAGAAAAAAAGACCACTTGGTGTTACTTGGATACATTTTATTGCCAAAAAACAGGTTTTCCAGGAAGTTGCTGGAAAGGGGGCTGGAAGATCGTACCCTACCCGGTCAGGGATATGACAGGGGTCCTCCAAATAGTCAGTTAAGGTGCATGAAAACAGCATAAGGTCCGGTGTCCTTATTATATGAGAATTACGGTAGAGTGATAGGTAAATTTTATCGTACCCGAAAACAGAACAGAAAAATTCTGTTCACAACTTGGTTGGGAGCAAAAATATTATTATTTACTCTCGCTCGTGGTGGGCCAGGCTCAGAACAGAAAATAATTCAAATTTTCATTTCCGACAAAAAATTAACCGCTATCAATCGTTACCTATGGAATCGGTATGAGAGAATGATAGTTCCTTGGGACTCTTTGATTTTTCTTTTTGCCAGTAAGACTCCCATTCATTTGAATAAGGTCATGATGTGATCCTTGTCCTCCATGATTTTTTCATGCTTTGGGTCACATCCCCCGACAGAGGACCCGCAGATACATTGCTTTTGCAGCCAATTGTTGATATCCCAGCTCATGATAATACAATGGTTCCGGAACACTATTATGAATCAGACTCGACCTATCAAGACCTGTCGCCCCGTCAACACAACATCTGACTATCTAGTCCATCAATACGCGACCGGGTAAGGAAACGAAAAATGGATTCCGACGTTGCTTTCATTCGGGCTCTACAGACAACAAAATCTCATGCAGCAGCAGTGGACCCGAAGACTCCTAGTAGCACCGGCTCAACTCGAAGTCATGACAGGGCATTAAGTTACTCTTCGGTCTCTTCTGCGGGTTCCTTGCTGCCACCCTCTGTTCTGAGGAAAAGTAAATACGATACTTCTTGCAACAGAAGCAACGACACCCATCCAGTTCGTTCATCTTTCGACTTTGGCATCGTACACGAAACATTTGGCGAGAATGCCAGCTTGTACAGCGTCCTACGTTTAAAACCTTCCGCCGACAATAATGCGATTCGTCGAGCGTATCTACGCCAAGGTCGTAAGGCCCTAATCGATTTCGGCATTTCTCCTCAAAACGATCGTGGTGAATGTTCTTTCGTAACTCCTGAAGCCCCTCCCAAGAAACTGGAGGACGTACCAGAAGATGCCCGCAAGAAGTTTCAAGCTATAAGCATTGCATACGAAGTGTTATCAGTGCCAGAGTTAAGACGGGCGTATGATTCGAACGTTTTGCTGGTAAGCGAACAAACTGGGATTAAGCGAGTTGCAAGCGGCAACAGCGTTAGATGGAATCCTTTTGTCGAAGAAAAGATCATTCATGACTCTCACCCAGACGAGCACTCTCATAGGAAAAAGCCCGAAGAAGGATGGCTACAATTGCATCTTCACCGACTGGATCAAGAGGCCGAAATGTTTCTCAGTGGAGATTTTCTGGATGAGCTGGATGAAAGTATTGCAAGTATGTCTGAAAGCTTACAGCAGTCCATTGCTCTTATGAGGAAAGGTAGAGGCACTGCAAACTCTGGGACTGTAACTACAAGTTCATCAAAGTATCAATGTAATGCAAAATCAAGCAGTGCATCAATGACAACAACACCAACACGAGCTGCAAAAGCGCAGAGCAGCAGGAAACCAAATACACTGCAGATGATTGTCGGGAAAAGAACATCTAGAGCAGTTCTCAGAGATAGAAAACCCTCAAAGGTACAAACACAGTTCAGCGAAGATATTCTCGATGAAACCTGCAAGCTCAATAATCAAAATGACTATCATATCAATCAAAAAATGTCTCAGTTGTTAGAATCTCCGTGTTCTGTGATTAATGTAGAACAAATTGGTGTGTTCGTATCTGAGGTAGTCGATGAAGTGGCTTCAAGTCTTGCTGAATCATTCTCTGGTCTGTTGGACGGACAAGGGAAAACGATAAAAATGGACAAGAATGAAAAAGTCATAGTGCCCTCGACTGTGAAAGAAATTCGTGCGATGGAAAACAAGATTTTAAGTGAACAGCTGAGAGATGGATTTGGAGAGCCATTTTATTCGCCTCCGTCTCCGTTATCTTACAGCTAACTGGAAATCATGATTTGCGTAGGATACGAATTTAAAGTTGGAAAGTCTCAACGTATGTTGGGAATATTTTGTTAATGGTACATTACCTATTTAAGGAGGGGAGGGATCGGAGTTATGAAACGATCATTTAGTTTGAAAAAGAGTTTTTAGAACTAAGATGAGACATACGAAAGATTTAAAAATCGTACTTACAAGAACCGCAAAAATTTCCCGGTAGCATCAGTCTCTACATCGAATTTGTATCAGATTTACTTTACATATGAAATACTCTGATTGAATCAATTCGACACTTCGTTTAGGGATGTTTAGCCCTTGCTTGCTATCAATCAATCCTTGTAGTCAAAAGGTAACCGATTTAAGCTGCTTGAGGTCCGAGTCTCAATGCCGTAGTCCAGCGAATAGACAGGATAATTTATATATCAATCTCTTTAAGAGATCCGAGCCAAACGGCACTCAGGGCACGTTGGCTCGACCGTCGTCTGGAGCTGACCTTGATGCCCCGTCTCCATGACTTAATGGTCCTGATGAAAATTCAATGATAGTAACTAAAAACTCTCTCTAAGCGGAGAGGACCCCGGGCGGGTGGGTGGGACAAAAATTTTCCAGAGGAATACCTTTGCTGAAGCGGCAGATCACGCCCCTTTCACCAATGGTAGTATTAGAAGCTCGTCCCGAGCTGTTCGCCTGCAGATTAAATCCAAGTTGTGAGCATTTCAACCGTGGTTCGGTTACTTGCTCACCGGTGCGCTCGCCATCTGTTCTTGACTTGATGGGCACGTGTGTGTTCTTTTCCACCACGTGGTCATGGATACTTCTGTCTGTATGCGTCCGCGGTTCATGCGTATACTCCAACTTTCCTTCTTCTCTTCATGTCTTTGCTGTAGGCTACCAACTTTGCTTTCTTGCTCGAGACGGTAGCATCAGTCTCTACATCGAATTTGTATCAGATTTACTTTACATATGAAATACTCTGATTGAATCAATTCGACACTTCGTTTAGGGATGTTTAGCCCTTGCTTGCTATCAATCAATCCTTGTAGTCAAAAGGTAACCGATTTAAGCTGCTTGAGGTCCGAGTCTCAATGCCGTAGTCCAGCGAATAGACAGGATAATTTATATATCAATCTCTTTAAGAGATCCGAGCCAAACGGCACTCAGGGCACGTTGGCTCGACCGTCGTCTGGAGCTGACCTTGATGCCCCGTCTCCATGACTTAATGGTCCTGATGAAAATTCAATGATAGTAACTAAAAACTCTCTCTAAGCGGAGAGGACCCCCCCCGGATACTTACATAGCCCCTGAGAAAGTCAGCATTGCCGGAAACACGCTCCTCATTTGCGTGTACACCTGACGCATTGGAAGACCTGGCTCGGTTCCTTTCGCCGCCTCCTTCTTCCTCCATCTTCCCATTAGGTCCAAGATGTGGACGTCAATCTTCTGGTTGGCTGCTTCCGTTATGGCTCCCCTCCTTCCCGACCTCCACAAGCTAAAATCTTCTATCTGAGTCACCCTGTGTATCTCAGTAGGGAAATGGGTCTTGACCTTTTCGAGAAGGTCCAAAAGCTTTGGGTCATACACCCCAAACCTTCGCCTAGACCCGTTGACGTTCCTAAACAGCCATCCGCCGTCGATACCCTGCTCAAACACTCGGCGCTTGACCAACCGGGCTATCCACTTGCCCACCGGCAGACCAGACTTGGTCCTTAGTGCGATGGGGATGCAGTGCCATCTCACTCCGTTTTCCCCTTTGAACTTCCCGTGAAGTGTTACCATGATGTGGGGGCAGGGGTCCTGCTTCGTAGTCTCCTCCCAAAACGTTAGTAGTCCCGTAAGGGAGACAAGGGACACCTCCTCACCCCTGAGTGCAGCGCAAAATGTAAGAATCACCATGGACATCGTAGCTTCGATTTCTTCCTCCTCGCGTGCTGTAGGTGCGGAAGCCCATTCCTCCTCGGCCACCTCGTCCAAGGCACGGATGATCCCAGGCGTAAGTGCTTCATCCTGTTTCCTGATTTGTCCCATCCTAAGTTTGGCCCCCAACTTGAACCTCTGGAACCATTCTCCATCTGTTGGTGATGTCAAGGTCTTGACCTTACGTTCGTCCTGGGCGAATAGCGTCAGCCTTGAGTAGGCTGCCCCGCCTCTGTGGACATGGCCGTACCATGTAGGAGTTTTACGCATGGAGTCGTATTGCAAATGGCGACAGTATTTTCCAGGTCTTAGGGATGAGTGCAGGGTGACTATGGCAATGCCCATTCCCACCCTGTCTTCTAGTCTCTCCCATCCCAGATTAGGCATGGGGTCATGAATCGAAAACAGCTCAACCGAGGCGGAGTAGTCCAACCGGATGCGGTTCAAATTTGCCCGTACCGTGCTCGGCGCCCTGGCCCACATAGCGTCCAGGCTGGCTCGCCGGATGCATGTGATGGTGTACTCGTCTCGGGGGTCTCCCCAAATTGGGTTCCGTTTGGTGAGATTCCGAAAGTGACACAAGTCACACTCGAAAGGCACCCCCATGAGATGATCGCCGTCTCTTCCTTGGCGATACAGATCTTTGTCCACGGGGTCTAACTCGAGATCCATTCCTTCTTCCATGGTCTCCATCACGGGGAACGGGTCTTGGGGTCCCGTCCGGTAACATTTCCCGCACCAAACATTTACGCACGGGGGGAAACCCTCTCTGTCTGTCAAGAAATTGACGCAAAAGACTCCCGATCCATTCTTCCGAAGAGTCCCACACCCCCGGCAGCTTCCCCTCCAGGTCATGCAGTTGGTTTCCCTCATGTCCCCTTGATCTCCAAATCCTGGAAACCCTGGCGGCATTTGATTCCAACTCATCGGCCTCCCGAGTTCCTTTTGCCACCCAGGGACCTCTGTGTTCGGGAACATAGGCAAAGGGCAAGACAATGAGTGTGAGAAGGGGTTCATGCATGTGTGAGGGCCAAGAGGGGTTTCCTGAATCCAGCGTGACTATCACGTCCGCGTCCTTGGATAGCTGTTTTCTCCACAGGTGTGTCATGAGCCTTGGCACACAAAAAACGTGAGGGAGGTGAGGATTGACCAAGCGGTCGTCACAAAACAATTCCAACGCGGTTTCCATAGCTGCTGGAGGGGGAAGCCACAGTCGCGGCTGCTTATTTTGGTATAGTAGAAACCAGTCTTTCGGGGTGAGCAACTTCAGCTCACGGCCGAACCACGGAGTCCCGTCTTCCAGAGCCCACCAGCTCCTCACCCATTTCTCCACCCCTGTGCCTGCTCTCTCCGTCGCCCCTTCGCATAAGGGCAGGAAGCGCATCGGATCCGACCCTCGCTTCATCATTCCCTCTATCAGGTCTCCCTGGGAGAGCCCGTCTATGCCGGCCTCTTTCATCCTTGTTCCTGCAACGTGGACAACGTGCAGTATGCACCCCGTTCTTCTCTCCACTTGCCTGACCCGGAGGATAAAGCCATTCAACTTCTTGGAGTTTGAGTGGCCCTTATAAAACGTGCCTTCGAACACTGCGTTATCTGTGAACACGAAGACTTCCGCGTCCTCCAGTTTTCCTTCTTGTTCCAAGTCTTCCAGGCGAAGGATTAGGTTGGACGCTTCCCTGTAATTGGAAGACTCTTCCTGGTACGTGGACGTGAAGTGCCCCGACTCCCAGTATAAGGTTCCCTTTTCCCAAACAGCTGTACCGAAACCCTTCCCACTGGCGTCTCCCATCATGTATACCACGTCTATAAGGTGCTTAGGCCTTGCATTTATCCTGGGGGGGGGTGACATCCTTCGTCAATGCTTGAAGGGCGTTCACATCCTCTACCAATCGAGGCACACCTTCCACCCACTCTGGTGCATCTCGCGTGTGGTCCTCCCCCTCCTCCTCCGGGGGTTCGAGGTCCAGGTTATACCATCTATCTTTCTCCCAGTTCCATGTCCAATTTCCATCGCCCTTGCCTCGTTTTGGAGCCTTACGTTTGTATCCCTCCTGGTCCCGATCTGCCCGCCAGGAGTCTATGGTTAGATGAATTCCCTTTAGGTAGGGCACCATCCACCTATACGTCCTTGAGACATATATAAGATATCCGCGTATACGCTCCAAGGCCTTTCTCTCAATCTTGGCAGTGGTGGTCATAACGTGTAGCTCGGTAACCAGTCGCTGGGTTTTCTCCCACTTCTTTTCTGACACCAACAGCACCACCTCCGCTCCATTTGTGTGCACTACGCTTCCTGCCCATGGTCCCGGAGTGGGGGATGGCTCCGTACGCTTCCTTGCCGCGTCCTGTAATCCTAGTTTTGCCATCACCTTGGAAAACTCAGCGGCTGCCCGCCAGCATGCCACCTTGCACCAGCCGGTGACCTTTCCATCGTCCACGTACACGTACACTTCACATCCAAGGTGCCCATCGTACCTGACCTTGAACACCCAAGGCAGTGTGGGATCATAATTCCAAGACCCAGGGAGGTTTAGCATAATTGCCTCCCAATGGAACGGATTGTTCCTGTCGTTGTGGTCCCCATACGCCACCTGCTTGGCGATGATCATCAATTGTATTGATCGATACGGAGAATCCCGGAGCCCCATGAAGTTCCTAGTCCAATGCTCCCACAGCCTTCTCCCCAGATCTCCCAGCTCTCCCAATCCCAGTGAGGTGAGGTCCACTCCGGAGTAGGGCTGCAAGACTTCTCCCAAGTTGAAATTGAGGAACATCTCTGCCACATCTATGTCGGCCTGGTGATATCCTGGGAGCAAGCTCCTGAGGGCGTGCCGAATGACTGGTAGCCCGAAGTGTGGGGCGTACAAGCAATCGTTCAACCCGGAGGAGGTGCCGTTGTACACCATTCTGATGTCATTGTCTCCCTTGGGTACGTAGAAAAAGTGGGTCAAACTCTTGACCGGCCCCGCCGTGATGTATCCCTTTCTCCGTACCTTCTCGATTTTTTCAATCACCAACCGACGATCTCTGTTGTTGGCTGGTTTCTTTTGGGGCTTTTGGTACCGGGGGAGATCCTTCACTAACATATGTGGTTGCCCTGACCGAGCCCACGCCTGTGCACGTTCCGGCCACCGCCAGAAAAACAACCTCGATCCTTGTGTCCAGTCCCACCACGTCGCCCCGCATGCCTTATCTAAGGCCTCTCTCCCTGCCAACACGTCAGGAAGGGTGGACGGGTGCCCCGCCACTGTCTGATGCCACTTGACATAGCGGTTGCGGCCCTGGTGGTCCCAACAATACCTATCGACCCACCACCTGACCCACTTCTTCTTCTGTTGCCCCATAACACTCCGTGGAAGTCTACCTTGCCGGTATCTGAGGAACGACTGAGTTAGCTTTCGCCGCCAAACCCGTATCAAGAAAAATCGCATGGCATTCAGACTCGATCTCCAACCTTCGGGAAGGTCCCCAAAGCTGTCAGGGCGTGACGCCTCGAAATGCTGTTCCCATAGCCTGACAGGGACCTCCGCGTCATCCATTTTTTGTCCATCCTCCTTGATTACTTCTATTTCGGGGGCACGTTCCCCAGTTGCCGCCCAAGGTTCTTGAGCGACCGCCTCCGCTTGGCTCTTTGCCCCACGTATGATTTCAGCCCAAGGCTTTTCCCCTGCCAGTTCTTCCTCCCGTCTGCGCTTCAATCCTCCATCCTCCCTTTCTTCGTTGCTGTGTGGTCCTGTTGTCCGTTCGTTGCTGTGTGGTCCTGTTGTCCGTTCCACATAGGGTCGTTTGGTTCGAACATTCCCATCGTCCTCGGAAACCCCCCCCGGATAAAAAGTTGTCAGGAGTGTGCTGGCCCCCACGTGTAAGATCTTTGCCGGGCAGGAGGGAACGAATGCACGCAACGAGTCTCCAGAGGAGTGAGAGACGAACCAGTCTTGTAAGAGAAGGGGTACGTTCCACAAATCCCCGAGCTCTCGTGAGGTAGCGCGTCTGCTAGTCCATTGATTCAGCGTAGTGTGTGAGGGGACCAACAAGTAAACAGAAGGCCGACCTGCCGGGAAGAGTCCCCAGGACCCGACCCGTCGTCTACCCTGCCACACCACGTTAGGTACAGGTGTGAGGTCCCCCACCGGGGTTGCGCAAGGTGCTCCCGGCACCCTAAACTCCAACGAATTGGAAATCACTGACCAAGGACGGTTGATGGGAATTCCCACTGTATTCTCCGAGTTCAAAAGAGAGTCCGATCGTCCTATCAAATTCACCGTCCACGAGCTATCTGTTGCCCCTCCGCCTGAAGATGTGCCAAGCTCACGCACCGCAGTGCCCATCCAGTCGGACAAGCCACTTCCTCCGAGGCAAATACCACAAAAACTGCCCTGGACGCGTCCCAAAACCGGGAGTTTGCAGGTGGCAGGGATGGGTGGTCTGCAGAATACCAATCCATCAGGCGTAGATGGAGCTGGCCGTCGAGATCCAGGGAGACTGCACGATGCGAACTGGTGACCGGATGTCAAGCCCTCGACCACATTTGAAGACACTCCCTCTTTGAACCATATGCGAGTAGGGACGTAGCCTAAGGCCGCTACCACTGGAATCCATAGGTGCGGGGTGCAGCCCCAAACATCACAGCAAGACAGGCAACTTTGGACTTTGGCGATAAGTATCGCCAGATGGAGTCGCCCAATGTCGTCCGATGTTGTCAGTTGACGTCACTTAAAAATATCTGGTCATTTCATGCCTTCACTACTGGTCGTTAAAATGTCGCCAGGTGTCGCCACTTGGGTCGTCATTGAGTCGCCCGTGTCGTCACTTGGGTCGCCAGAAGGACTTCACGTTCGTCACTTGGGTCGCCAGTTTGTCTTCATTTTTTTTTTACTTAGGGTCGCCAGTCGCCTTTGTCGCCACTTTGTTCGTCACTATCGCCAGTAGGCAATAGAATATATACCACGTGGGGTCGCCAGTGTCGCCAGGAAGTTCGCCAGTGTCGCCACGAAGGGTCGTTAAAATGTCGTTAACTGCCTTCAGTTCGATCGTCACTTTGTCTTCAGTGCCGTCACTTGGGTCGTCATTTTGTCTTCAGTGTCGCCACTTAGCGTCGCTATTTTGTCTTCAGTGTCGCCACATGGTGCCTTCTTTTGTCGTCACTTAGTCAGTCACATTAACGAGATAATGTAAAGACGCCAGTTGTCTTCAGTTGTCGCCAGTTGACGCCAGTTAATCGCACAAAAATCATCCACGTGGCAAACTTGCCTGTCTTGCAGGGTCCTTTGGAGGTGGACGGCAAATTGCGTGATCCCATTAAAACTCCTGATGCTGCATGTGGTCGTGGCAAGACCCTGGGGCAGGAACTCGAGTGTGTGGTAGCTGTTGGACGAGGTATAGATATGGCGCCGAGTGATACACCGGGGTAATTAGACAGAGAAAGCGTGGGCTTTACTTTATTTGTCACCCCGATATCCACCCGGCCACCCCGTCAATCCCCTCTGGGGGGTGCTACCGCTGGAGCTGGAGTTGGGGGGCGATCCCTTGGAGCATGCGCGCCTGCATTTCCTCTCCGCTGCCTGTTATAACCTGCCCCTCCTGGTCCCCAGCCTGCCTCCCCATCATGTCCTCCGCCTTTTATCCCTGCGACCTTGGGTGCCATGCGATCCACCTGTACCTTTAGCTGATCCACCAAAGCTTTCATCGAGCTTACCGTCGAAGTGGCTCCTGTCTGTGCAGCTTTAACAAGAAGGAAGTCCCGTTTATTAACACACCGCTCGAACAGGTAGCTCAGTACCTTTGGGTTGATCCTTGGATGCTCCCGAAACCTGGATGCCTTGAACTCTCCATGCTTGCCATGGGCCTGTACCACCGCCCACATCATGGAGGCTGTTGCTGTGGTGGGGTCCATCGTTTTTAGACGCTTAGCACAGGAACGCACCTTGCTAACTTCTTCCCAGTATACCTGTGGGAAGATTAAAACCAACGGCCATACTTCCTTCTCCTGATCCTTCGAATGGGGCGGGTCGCCATGTGCTCGAGCCAACAGGGTTCGATTGAAATCCGAAACCTCCGAACTGAACTCTTCAAAGGCGGTCAGCGCCTTGGAGAATGCTAACTCACAAAACTGGAAGAACTCGGGGTGATCCCACTCGAACTCTGAACGGAGCCGCTGTGTGAAGCCATCCCGTAGGTGTTCCAATGCGCGCTGGATGTAGTTCTTCGTACCATGTACCCCATCCTGGGCGTCCCACATGATGGACGTCTTCATTGCTCCAAAGTCATGCAGCAGATCCAACCTGGTTCCGCTGGAGCCGGCGAGGATTTCTGGTATGAGTGTCTCTGTCGAAGCAATGGCTAGCATCTTCTCAATGTTTAGCTTGGACTTAGCCTCAAGCACAGTCTCGTCATGTATCTCTGTGTGGGATCTTGTGGGGGGTTGGACCATTGCCAACAAATGAGGGAGGTCTACCACATACTCGTAACAATCCTTGATGAGGCCGCTCTTCGTGAGGATGGCCCTGCAGCTGGCCACTCCATCTAGATTCCATTTCCCGAACCTGATGATTCCTGACCCAGCCACCAAGGCCTTCATCTCAGTCATCTGTAGGGCGAAAGAGCGCTCCAAAGCCTCCAACCGTGCCGAGGAACCATCTACCCCTCCAATGACCTGACCTCCGCCCACACCCCTATCCAAAAGCTGTCCTACCGCTCCAACAAGCTGATCAACGTCATGAGAAAGAGAAGCATTATGTGCGGTTAATTTAACAATCTTATCCTCTAAGACTTTAATCTTATCTACCGCCCCAAAACGCTCGAAATTACGGACGTAATGCACCACCTTATCCGTTTTCAAACTGCTCTCTCCCAAGACGCTTTCGAACACACGCATGGAGGAGCGTGTCTCTCCCACTACCGATCTTGCAGTCGTCAGGTCTGAATCTAGGTGATCGATCCTGTCATCGATCCTCTCTATGGCTGCCCACGCCGAGCCGTCGTTAATATCCCTTTTAGGACGTCCAGTCAATGAGGCAACAAGCGTCAAAGAGGTGTGCAGCCTTGTTAGCTCCCGCTCTGCCTTCTCGAAAGCTGCCTTTGAAGATCGAACACAGCCGGCGAGATCCATGCTGTCTTCATCCTTCCACTCAATCTCCTTAGTGAGTCGCACTCGCTTGGGGGTAGGATTGGTGAACCTCGTCGATTTCTCCACTAGGTCCTTGGACTCGTCTTCTGTGACGAAGGGAGCATCCGTGGTACCCACCTGTGCGTTCGCCTCGATACAATCAAAGAGGGCCTTCCACGTCACCATGGGGTGAGCGTTCCCTCCATGCAAACGAAACACTGCACTCTTCTCAGCGAGTACAGCAGACACTGAGGGTTTTAGCATACCCGTGGTCTCGGATTTTGCAACGTACACGGTGTTCTGGGCCACAGGGGCCTTGAGGGAGTGGCTCACCACTGAGCACAACTCGGGGCGCACAGAGCAAAACTTTTCCTTCTTCGTTCCCACATACCCCTTGCACATCGGCGTCTCTGAGTCGTTGAGGTGCACCAACAAACGGTAGACCCCTTCTCCCGGTCGAGCGCTTCGGAGGCCCAAGACCGTTGGTTTTAAATCCAACCTCGGGGAAACTACGGGGTTATCTACTTCCCTTCCGAGTGGGGAGAAGAAGTCCTCTCTCGGGGTGGCTAAAAGCCCTGAGGCCTCATTCTCGGCGCCTTCCTGCGTTTCGTTTACTTGCATAGCAGTGCCAAACGTCTTGGCCAGGTTCTTGACTCCCCTCGTGAACGTTGATGGGGCTGACAAATCGGTGAGATTTGAGAGAAGGGAATAAGATTCTGGAGATGCTTGGCCTTCGAGATTCGCTCTCACAGGAGTCCTCGAAGCCTGTGGGGCTGAGAACGTCGGTGGAGGTCCTTGAGACGCAACGCCCATCGAAGCCTCGAAACCCCCCCCCCCCGGCAGGCAACAAAAATGGATTATCAAACGCGGGCGAACGCGTGGACTCACCTTCGTGTGCATCCTCCACCGGCGAGGGAGCCGGCGACGGCGGAGCCCGAGCCGTGGACGTCCGGATGCGAGATAGGAGGGCATCGAGGCCCGACGAAGATGGGGTGGACATAGGAAGCACACAAAGGGAGGGAACAAAAATTTTCCAGAGGAATACCTTTGCTGAAGCGGCAGATCACGCCCCTTTCACCAATGGTAGTATTAGAAGCTCGTCGAGCTGTTCGCCTGCAGATTAAATCCAAGTTGTGAGCATTTCAACTGTGGTTCGGTTACTTGCTCACCGGTGCGCTCGCCATCTGTTCTTGACTTGATGGGCACGTGTGTGTTCTTTTCCACCACGTGGTCATGGATACTTCTGTCTGTATGCGTCCGCTGTTCACGCGTATACTCCAACTTTCCTTCTTCTCTTCATGTCTTTGCTGTAGGCTACCAACTTTGCTTTCTTGCTCGAGACGCCCCTAATCGTAGAAATCCAAGGCTTATGATAGCCAGTCGTGTCAAAGCGACTTTGCCATTGAAAGTATTGTAGAGGCCTAGGAATTGACACGCCCCTTTTCTCAACGGACGCCCCACAGAAGAAAAAAAAATTGTCCGCCAGAAGAGATCCAAAATCTCCAAAACCCCCTTCACCATGGCCGCCGAAGCCGCTTTTTGACCGTAACTCAACAACCAACCGGAGTTTTCACGATCGAATTTTTTTTCTGGATAGCGCCAGACTCACCCGACGCAACAATACCGTACTCCGGTCCAGAGCACCAATACCGGCTCTACGAAAAATCGCAGACTAAGTCGGCGATTTTGGACTACGACGAATCCCAGCACTTCCCTTCACGTCGTCGTCCCCAATAGTCGCTCATCACCACCCAACATCTGCCACGCCACCCTATTATTCTCTCGTTCAACTGCGAGATGGACTTTTATGATCAAGTAGCATGAGATCAAATATTTCAGGCCAAGGGCATGGCAGCAGGCATCGACACCTGAGGTCGTGCTTTGACCCGCTTCGCCTACACACACAAAAATTGAAGTGGCCATTGGTTGCACCACCACGAAAGATATTAAAAATGGAGAAGAACCGACTATGTCTCCTATGCAAAAGAAGTGTGGATTGAGTAATAGCTTTGTCCAAGAAAGTTATTCAAAGAAAAGAAAAGAAAACAAAACAAAACATGAGAAGCAAAAAGAGCCACAACATTGATACCTTCTCCTTCAACCACCACGCAACAATCAACCGCTCAAAAGTTGGAGGAATTCACAATCAGCACGGCATTGAACAGAACTTTCAATTGACCCTTTTTACAAGTCAAAGAAATTTTACTAACTATTTATTGCATCAATTATCTAATTTATAGTAATGCAGTCATACTCTCAAGAGTATATTGGTTATTTAATCCAATAATTATCTCTGTATTATTACTGTAATTATTGTTATGCTGTTGATTGACTAGTGGTTGATTGTTGCGTGGTGGTTGAAGGAGAAGGTATCAATGTTGTGGCTCTTTTTGCTTCTCATGTTTTGTTTTGTTTTCTTTTCTTTTCTTTGAATAACTTTCTTGGACAAAGCTATTACTCAATCCACACTTCTTTTGCATAGGAGACATAGTCGGTTCTTCTCCATTTTTAATATCTTTCATGGTGGTGTAACCAATGGCCACTTCAATTTTTGTGTGTGTAGGCGAAGCGGGTCAAAGCACGACCTCAGGTGTCGATGCCTGCTGCCATGCCCTTGGCCTGAAATATTTGATCGCATGCTACTTGATCATAAAAATCCATCTCGCAGTTGAACGAGAGAATAATAGGGCGGCGTGGCAGATGTTGGGTGGTGATGAGCGACTATTGGGGACGACGAAGTGCTGGTGGTCGTCCAAGTACAAAATCGCCGACTTAGTCTACAATTTTTTGTAGAGCCGGTATTGGTGCTCTGGACCGGAGTAGGGTATTGTTGCGTCGGGTGAGTCTGGCGCTATCCAGCAAGAAAATTCGATCGTGAAAACTCCGGTTGGTTGCTGAGTTACGGTCAAAAAACAGTTTCAGCGGCCATGGTGGAGGGGTTTTGGAGATTTTGGATCTCTTCTGGCGGACAATTTTTTTTCTGCGGGGCGTCCGTTGAGAAAAGGGGTGTGTCACTTCCTAGGCCTCCACAATAAATAATAGACCGGGCAGGTGTGTATGATGTGTGTCAAAATTTCAAAAGTGATAGTCAAACGTGTAAGATGTACTGACAGATTAATAACAGTTTGACAGTTTAACAACTGACGACCTATAAAATGACAAAGTATTTGATGAAATCATTGATGTCATATTGTAAATAAAATGATTACCAATCTGTGAAAGGTTCTGACCGATCAATAAGAGTTTGACAGATTAACAACTGCCAACCTTTAAAATGACAAAGTTATTTTCTTGACAGATGTGACACTGACGCAAGATTGATTTTGAGATAATTGTTGAGCGTCCACAATTTTCTCGAGAAGTTGTTGATGTTCGTAAATAAATTAAATAAGCTCAGTTGAGCATTGTAACAAACGAACAGTCGCTGATAGTAAACGTCAAAAACTATGTTTTCAATTTAGTATACATAGCTATTTTCATGAATCAGTTGTCTTTTCTTTTTTCTGTTAAATCCCTCACCTCCTAAGACAACATAATTGTACTTTTTCTTGAGAGGGGTTCAAGGGAACACCAGCAAAATTGATTATTCGCTAAAAGATATATCTATGTGCCTAAGCTTTAACTGGACGTGTACAGTGGTAGGTTAGAACTACCATACCTAAAGTAGTAGATTATCTGTCAAAGTAATTAGGCATAACGCTGGTAGAACTACAAAGATAAACCTGCAATCCCAACAGTGAAATGTCCGCATACCAATAACACTACATTGTCTACACAACAATCTCACCATTTAACTGAACCAACCGCATCAGAAACAACATAATAACTGTGCCACACAATGACACACACCTCTAATGCAAAAACTAGTGGTCACAAATCAGCGATTACAGTACTGTGCTGACAATGACAAGAGTCCAAAGATAGAAACACAATTCAAACTTGTACATCGCCTCAGTCTCGATATCCCATCTTATACCACTCTGCTCAAACAACATGATCGGAAGGAAATTTTGCTTTGAGTACATCAACGAGCTGGAAAGCTCTGCCTCCACTATTGAAAATGCATAATAAAACCTGCCTTTACAAAAATAACAAAATAATACTGCATACCACTCAATCATGTAATACAGCCAATGACAAACAACCTTAACTACTCAATCAAAGACACCAATACCCCAAAAGTACAAATGGAACAAAAAACTTGGTGACTTCCAACATCCCCCAGTTCCACAACTCTGTACAGGAAAGTAGACAAAAGTCAATGTGGAACACCCAAGTGAAAACAATCCCCCAAAGACTGACATCATTACTTATATTACAACCACTCTACTTTATTTCGGAACAAATGATGACAAAAAAATTGTGACGAGTAGAAAGTACTCCCAATTACGAGTATGACAGGTATATCATGAAAAATTCTCGTACTGGTCACTGACCAGAATTACGTGATTTAGCAGCAATATTATATAGTATGATCTCGTAATTCCGGTGAGTCACCTGATTTACGAGTAAAACAAATGAAATGCACAGGAATGATTTCTTTTTGTCTAAGCCTTCGGAGTCGGAGATCTGGTCAGTCACCATAATTCCGACTTAAATTGACAAATAATCTTGAAATTCAATATTCATTGTCGTAAATCCGGTGAGTGGCAGGGATTACGATGACTCACATGACATTACGTTGGTGTGCCTACCAAATTGACAACCCAAACCTACCTCATTCACTCTGCTTGAATGCAAAGCTTACCTTTACTATTTACTCACGATCTAACTCGTGGTGGCTCGTAGCAATACGAAAAATCGCCTGCACAATTGGATTGAACAGCCCAAGTCAATTTAATATTATTGTTTTGATTCTTGCGTGAATCATGATGTATGACCCCACAACGTACCTAATACAACCCAATTGATTTTTGATGCAATTTACATCTTAACTTTCGCTCGAATAGTAATGACCAAAAAATCTTAAACCAATACAGCCCGTTTCAATACTTATAGAAAACGGTCATTTTTGCACTTAGTTTCCCAGGAGAAACTCAAAGGGCCTTTTAATTGAAGTTAAAACAACTCAAAATGAGTTACCTGTTTACATCACCCCTGGCACCCCGTTTACAGGGAAAAAATGCGGTCGGTACGATGGTTTTTTGAAATCATCCTCTGGGGAGTATATCGGTAGAGGATAGTAACTAGTGCCGAACTAGGTACTATCACAGTACAGAGCACTCTCTCTAACGGAGCTTGGATTATGATTGTTAACAAAGTCTAGATCTTATTTTTTATATGAAAGTACAACTTAAAATTGGAAGTTTTTAATCTAGGTATGCTAACGCTTGAACGTTGAGCTTCATTTTTAAAAACACTCACTTTGATGCATGTTAAAAATTGTGTAGGTGAGACAAATTTGGAGACATTCATAAATGAAATGGTATTATGTCTAAATTTTTGGTCTCGATCTCTGTTATTTCAAGCGGCAAAACTGTTTGCTTTTGAATGGGCAGTAAAAAGCTTTACATTTGTCATTGATGTGCATTTACCTTGGAAGTTTATTGGTTGGTCAGATTTGCATATAAAATAATGATATTGGAAATTCGGACAGACAACTTCCTCTTCATATCTCAATGACATTGTTAGGTTTCATTGCTTTCTTCCCAATCATGTGTGAGTGAAAGAGAGGGACCTTTGGAATGTGCTTTTTACACCTGTGTGTGGACAATATGCTTTTCACATTATGTTAAAGTGGTTGTTTGGTACCACAAGTTCATGTGTGGACTGTAAAAGAAGAAAGAATATTGTCACATGCTTTACTTTAAATATATATTGATTATTTTTACAAATTCATGGAAAATGTAATGTTTTGATGCTGGCTTACATGTAAAATTGAATTGTTTTTGCAAAAAGTGCACATTGGCGGGCTAGGCGCCCACCTTCTTCTCCTTCTTCTCCTTCTTCTCCTCCTTCTCCTCCTCCTTCTCCTCCTTCTCCTCCTCCTCCTCCTCCTTCTCCTCCTTCTTTTCTTTCTTTTCCATCTCCTCCTTCTTATCCTACACATCGTTCTCCTCCTACTTCTCCATCTCCTCCATCTCCTCCTTCTCCTCCTTCTTCTCCTTCTTTTCCATCTCCTCATTCTTATCCTACTCATCCTTCTCATCCTTCTCATCCTTCTCATCCTTCTCATCCTTCTCATCCGTCTCATCCTTCTCATCCTTCTCATCCTTCTCCTCCTTCTCATCCTTCTCACGGTCCTCCTTCTCTTCCTTCTCTTCCTTGTCCTCCTTCTCCTCCTTCTTTTCCTTTGTCTCCTCCGTCTCCTTCTCCGCGTTCTCCTCCTCCCTCTCCTCCTTCTCTTCCTTCTTTTCCATCTCCTCCTTCTCCTCCTTCTCCTCCTTCTCCTCCTTCTCCTCCTTCTCCTCCTTCTCCTCCTTCTCCTCCTTCTCCTCCTTCTCCTCCTTCTCCTCCTTCTCCTCCTTTTCCTCCTCCTTTTCCTCCTCCTTCTCCTCCTTCTCCTCCTCCTTCTCCTCTTCTCCTCCTTCTCCTCCTTTCTCCTCTTCTCCTTTCTTCTCCTCTCCTCTTTCTTCTCCCTCCTCCTCCTCCTCCTTCTCTCCTCCTTCTCCTTTTTTTCCTCCTTCTCCTCTTTTTCCTCCTCCTCCTCCTCCTCCTCCTCCTCCTCCTCCTCCTCCTCCTCCCCTCTCCTCCTTCTCTCCTCCTTCTCTCCTCCTTCCTCCTCCTTTCTCCTCCTTTTCCTCCTCCTTTCTCCTCCTTCTCCTCCTTCTCCTCCTTCTCTCCTCCTCCTTTTCCTCCTTCTCCTCCTTCTCCTCCTTCCTCTTTTCTCCTCCTTCCTCCTCCTCTCTCCTCCTTCTCCTCCTTCTCCTCCTTCTCCCTCCTTCTCCTCCCTTCTCCTCCTTCTCCTCCTTCTCCTCCTTCTCCTCCTTCTCCTCCTTCTCCTCCTTCTCCCTCCTTCTCCTCCTTTCTCCTCCTTCTCCTCCTTCTCCTCCTTCTCCCTCCTTCTCCTCCTTCTCCTCCTTTTCTCCTTCTTTCCATCTCCTCCTTCTCCTCCTTCTCCTCCTTCTCCTCCTTCTCCTCCTTCTCCTCCTTCTCCTCCTTCTCCTCCTTCTCCTTCCTCTCCTCCTTCTCCTCCTTCTCCTCCTTCTCCTCCTTCTCCTCCTTCTCCTCCACCTTCAGTGAGACAGTATTTTTATCATTGACTAGTATAGGTAACTGATACATTTTGTATGCCTTGAAGCATATTACCTGTAAATAAAACATTTTTCAGGATGGGGACTAGGTTGCAAATTCCGGAGGAATTCCGGCGGAATTCAGCGTTACTCCGGAATATTTTCTAATTTTGACAGTAATGTGATTACTGTGATTGCGAGACTACTGAGAAAGATTTACTTAAGTACTTTGCTCAATAGTTAAGGACTGTGACGTCGTGACGTCACAAAATAAGACTCATTTTGACAAGATTTACGGTAATATTTCCGGAACTGACCGGAATTACTGCAGTAATTCCAATTGGTTACTGGTTACTGTGTTTTTGGGACAGTAACCAAAATCAGAATTTGCAACCTAGGATGGGTAGACCTCATTTTTTTGTGGACTTACCTATGAAATTGTATCTTTTTGCCAAAACGAGTCTGTTTGCATATGAGGCAAATGCGCTCACTAGCTAAGCTTGGACCAAATGTACTACATCATGCCACACCAGACATATGCCTCATTTCTACATTGCCATGTACCTCTGCTACTGTATTTTTCTTGATGGAAGCTTGGACCATACATACTACATCATGCCATGACAAACTTACATCTCCTTTCTACATTGAATCAGAACTATAGTATTTTTCTTGCTTGTTGCAAAAAAGTCATGCACCAGCCGCTAGGTAGTAATTTTTGAACTTAACAGCTTACAAGAGGTGTGCAAAAATGTACCAAAGTTAAGCAGTTGGGGCATCATCACGACAGGATATTGCCTGATACAAGCTGATTCCGGTACTACCATTTGATCTACCATTAGTTCTTAGGCCAATCCTTATCGTGCAACGTAATGTATAACACAGAGCACATTTTTGTACTCTGCGTAGGGATTTACTAACCTTATTGTGAAGCAGACAAAGACAAAGAGGGTGTTGCTCTCCATCGAAAGGGTTATTCAACACAGAGCAGCTTGCTCTGCATCAGACCGATGCTGAGATGCAGAGCAACTTTTTGAAAAGAGGCCATCAAGTGTCTTGATTGGTACACATGCGCAAAAGTTCATAACTTTTAATAATAAGTTCCTATATGAGAAAAAATCGTGAACAGAATTCAAATTAGCACCTCATGACCACAATCACACCAAGTCGACTAGGTAGACAAATTACACTGTGTACTACTGCAGGCATGATAAGGTTTACATTGGCTTAGGTAGAAAGATATGAAGATTATGTTGGTCTACCATGCGTTAAGGATAAGGTTTGGAGTTGAGGGATTGGAGTTGTGAATCAATTAATTAGTTTGAAAAAGAGTAAGTACATCAAAATGGAGACTTCGAAAAGATTTGTAAATTACTGACTAAGAATGGAAAAAATTCTCGCTGCTAATCATAGAAATGCAAGGGCATATGATAGTCAGTCATGTCAATGCAACCTTGTAGTTGTGAGTAAATAAATGCCGGCTGGGTTAGCATGACTTGTGTCGCAATTTCAAAAATGATAGCCAAATGTGTAAGAGGTACTTACCAATTAATGACAGTTTGACAGTTTAACTACTGCCAACCTTTAAAATTTCAAAGTTGTTAATGAAATCATTGGAATCAACGTATAAATAAAATGATTACCAATCTGTGAAAGGTTCTGACTGATTAATAACAGTTAGACAGAAAGACCAGCAACTCGCCAAAATTTTGGACATCCTGGTGAGAAAAATTTCAGCAAAGTGATAACCCCTGAAATTCTGACGGCTTGCATGACTCAAACTGAAGACGTTACGACAACTCGGAGAACAAAAGTGAGAAAAAATGGCTCAGATGATGACACATGAGTTGTCAAAATGTTGTAAGTGACAACCTAGTAACGACCCAGTTAGTCATAAGTCATGACCCAGTGACAACCCAGTTAGTCATCAGTTAACACCAGATGACAACCCACTTAGTCGTCAGTTATGACCTGTGACAACCCACAGAGTTGTCAGTGACAACCCCTGTGATGACTAGAGTTGTGTCTCATCCGGGATAAAAAACCGGGATGACGGGATATCCCGGCCGAGATTGCCATCCCATCCCGCCACCCCTGATCCCGGGATTCCCGGGATTAAGAGTGACGTACTTACGTGCAGAACTTGGTACAATATGTATGGTCATACGTCACGAACGGATTGTTCAGATGGTACTATATGTTACGTACTGTACCTATGATTAAGATAACATTATTCTATGTAGGATTTACCCCGATAAAATATAAGATCTTTGCGAACGCAAGCATCCCGTAAAATGTGTACTGTACCTGGTTGCACGATATAATGTGTATGGTACCTGCTAGCACGAACCTTTTAAAGGTTTGTTACACATTTGTGAGTCTTTTTGTTTGTGCACTTTTCGTGCAATCTTTGGACAGGTGTATCCATCATCCCGGCTATATCCCTGTATACCCGGGGAAAATCCCGGTCAATCCCGGATACTTGGTCATCCCGCCGAATCCCGGGATGATCCCGA
>JABMIG010000324.1:28549-134999 GCA_013187285.1 Cyclotella cryptica
TGTAAGTAACTACCTGGTGACTACCCTGACTGACAACTATGAGTTTAGGTGTAGTCGTGATGCATGGCATTTTTTATGGTACTTACTATGTAGACAACTTCCGGAACAATATGACTACATACTACAACCAAATGGCAATCTACAGAGTCATCAGTTATGACAATGTTATGGCAAACAGAGTTGTCAGTTACAACCCAGTGATGATACCCAGAGTCGTCAGTTACAACTCCTCACGACCCCAGAGTCATCCAACCAGGTGACGACCCGTTTGTCATCAATCAAAGAATTTACTGACGACTCCGATGACCCAACTGACAACAAGCCATGACCGGACTATTTTGGTCGGGACTGAAGTGATGACTCTCGCCGAAATTAATTGCAAAAGGTAGATATTTTGGGCGAGTTGCCTGTCTTGCAGATTAACAACTGTCAACCTTTAAAATGTCAAAGTTATTCATTTGACAGATGCGACAGTGGCGCACAACTGATGTTGAGAAAATTGGCGCTGGGTCGCAATTTCCTTGAGAAACTGGCAACATCTGAAAATGAAGAATAAGCTCGGTTGAGCGTCGCAAGAAAGGAATGGCAGAGACAATAGTACAGATTACTAGCAGCTGCTGCAAGATTTTTTAGAAGCGACGTGAGCCCGAACAAAGAAAGTTATAACAGTGGCCGCCAGTTAGCGTGCGTGCTGCGCTCACTTCGCTCGAGCTGCGCACACAGGCACAACTTTTGTAGTAAGTGCTTTCTGATAAGCTAGCACGGAGTGCACTGGCACAACTTTCGTGGTATTGTACTTACATCATGTGGTTTCTGATTTAATAAAGTGAGCGAGCACTGGCATGACTTCTGACATCATTTTGGTCAATTATGACAAGGTGGCAGCTACCTCTACGTCTAGAGTTGTGCCAGGTTCCGAGATGGGCATAGACTTGCTGTAGAATGAATAGAGTTTTAGGTGAGGTCAAGTACCTATCCCAACAGTCTTGCAAGAAAGAGAAATATTGCCCAAGTTTGATTCTGAGGATGAGGAGGAGTCGCGTGCAATGAGTCTCTTTCAAATTCGCAACAGCCCTTAGAACATGGGAGTTGATCGCTACACATAAATTGACAAGACAGTCGCCGAGCAGCCCCCAGAGCATGGGAGTGATCGCTGAACAGCCTGTTGACGAACATGGTATAGATCCATCTTATAATAAATTTCTCTATAAATATTAAAACGATAATCGTGAACGGTTCTTTATGGAGAATGAATTGTTGTAGGGTGAGGTGAAGTACCTATCCCAACAGTTTTGCAATATTAAGGAATATTGCCCAAGTTTGATTCTAAGGGTGAGGAGGAGTCGCACGCTAGTAGTTTTTTGGAATTCGTAACAGCCCAGATCATATGCAAGGTCATTGCTTAGCAAAAATTGACAAAACTTGTCGTGGAGGTGCCCCCAGAATGTGGGAATCACGGAACAGCCCTTTTGACCAATGAGGTCACGGATTAGCGTCATGATCACTTACTCTATTATTACCAGAGTGATCGAGAAAGGCCTCTCTAGTCAAAAGCAATCAAGTCTCTCAATTTTTGGCCATGCTGTAGATTGACTTTAGATCTACTTTTAAAGGTAATCACAAATCAACAGTCATGAAATACCCATGCATATCAAACGTAAAAACGAGTTTCTTACAGGTAATTTGCAGCAGGTTTTGTATGACTTTACCTACAATTGTCAATATTGAAAAACACGTCGCACATTTTTGAATGGAGAAGAACAAAATCAAATCTTAGATGATAAAAAACTAAGATTTTTTCAAGAAAAAATCTTGATAACTATGTTTTCAATTATTTAGTATAAATAGATATCAAGATTTTTTCAAAATCTTAGTTGTATTGGAAACTGAGCCCCATTTCTCCTTCTCCTCCTCCTCCTTCTTCTTCTCCTTCTTCTCCTGCAGTGAGACGTTTTTTCACTTTTTGCCAAACCGAGTACTTACCATTGATTTGATGCAAACTTACCTGTAAATAATTCATTTTTGGATCAACTTACATGGGTAGTCATAATGTTTTAATCTCTGTCTACCTTTAAAATTATATCTTTGTGAATAGCTTAAAGAACAGCGCTATTACGTATAACATTTTTTCAAGAATGTTTCTGTAAACTTGAAGGGAACATTAAAGTGTGACAAATCATTTCAATCATACAATAATGGTTCTGTAAACTTGAAGGGAATGTAATCGTGTCACAAAAGAGTGTCTAACAAGAATGATTTCGCAAACAAAAAGGGAACCTTCGTAAACTACTTTTACATAAAATAATATAGTGTATTATATCTTACTTTAAAAATGGGCGCTCGCACCCAGTGCCCATTTGCAACAGCTCTACTTATTAACCCTCCAACGTAAACTTGTGCAGGATTCGGCATTGTTAATTAACTTGTGCAGAATCCTGCACAAGTTAACTGAAATGACCTCGTTTCGCCGTGTTCTGGTTAGTTTCACACTATTCTGATGCGTCAGCTGCATTCCTCACAAAAAATGGCCCTAGAGATGACCATAACAACTACGATTACTTTATCATTCATTTAGCGCAGCTATCTTGTAATCTAGCACAGCCCTCACGTCTTCAATCAAGACTGTATTTACCATCAGACAGCCATCGGATGAGGACCTATAATCTTTCTCGATTCCTCGGCTTGTTCAGGACGTTTGTACTGCCTAACAGTCCCTCCGTTTCCCAAGCGTGTTTTGCAGTCTCGGGATAGTGTGCCTGTTCGTGCTAACAAACATCCCATCCCCTTCCAAATCACACTGCTGGAATCCCGTTACTGAAAAATTTGTGACGCCATAGCGCTTTAACGCCTGAAAGGCTTAACTTGTGCAGGATTCTGCACAAGTTGTAAATATTACTTGTGCAGAATCCTGCACAAGTTAACACACTTTAAGTGTAAACTCCGTTCGAGGGTTAATCAAGTGTAGACAAGCAACCGTGGCATACTACGACAAGCCACTTTATTTTAAAAGTATGTCATCCTCTGTCTCTACAAATCGCATTCTGTCTAGCTCGCTACAAAAAATCTTGCAGCGGCTGCTGGTAATTTTCATTAAACAGAAGTCTTTTCTTTTTTCTGTTAAATCCCTCACCGCTTTCGATTTTTACGTCACGCATCCTAAATCCCCAAAAAAGCGTTGTGTTGTACGTTACGTCACACTAGGTATATGCATCCTTTGAGATCCTGTGACAAGCGCATAGTTTACCTGCTGTTTACCTGGCAACACAAACTCGGCGACTTTCGTATGTGACGTCCTCTCTTTAGCTCTCACTAGAGAGTGACAGGCAACAATCCAGGACAAATGAAATTCTCCACATCCAATCGATATATTTTTACCTGGCCGAGAACACGCCATGATGGTAACATTTTTTCCGCGGAGCGTACTGCGAAGGAAACTGAACGAAATTCAAACGCGGACAGTCGTTGGGTTAACACCAGAAATTGCTGTGCTGAAGCTGGACCCGCTCGTTTGAGAATCATAAAAGCTGTACATTGGTTTATATTCAATAAATCAAGGCGTGTCAGAAACAGGGGCCTTGTTTTGTGTCTGTCTTTAGGAACATTATTAATTATTGACGATGCAATACGTCAGTCATCCACTTTGTTGGACATGGATCTGAATTCTTCACTGTCTCAGAGCTCAGGTCGACAAATACCGCCACGATTGTGCAAGACCGGAAGTCATTCTTCCTCAAATCTGCCGAGGGGACACAAATCAACCCGACAGCGTCAACTTCACCCTCGTGTGACATGCATTACCAACAACCTGCGCGACCTCTGTGGTTCTGATGAGCAGCTAGAAGAAAATGCAAATATTGGCATCGATTGTTTTCAACTTGATTCGATTCCTAAAGCATTAGATTGGGGTGACTACGAAAGCAACATCAGAAATGATCCAACTGCTCTGAGTGTTAATCTTTCAGCAAAAGAAGGGTGCAGTTTAGCAGATCCTTCTTACCAAAACTTATCTGTTGCTTCAGCACCCACTTGTAACGATGTGCACTCGATTGGATTAACTTTCAATTCCCTCAGTTGTTCACCAGCAGGCGAGGGCCGATGTTTCTCAAGCATGGCATACTTAAAGTTTATTGGTAACGGGGGTTACAACAGTGTTTGGAGGCGAGAGACTTTTTTCAAAGAAAAGGTTATCTTAAAAATGCACAGGCCTTCGCGTGCTTTTTCAGAACTCGACTTTGATAGGAATCGCCGAGACGCACTGATCTCCGGAAAAGCTGGTAGATCACCAGTTCACTACAAGAATAATGTGCTGCCCGTCTATCAGTATTGTGCATTCACATCAATCGTACCTATGGCGACGCAGACTCTTGATCAATACGTAAGTAAATTTCCCCAGCATCACGAAGGACGCTTAATGGACGCAACCGAAATGTTCCATCTCGCATTTCAAGCAGCAAGAGGTCTATATCAGTCTCATCTATACTTGAATGGAAAAGCGACCAACGCCCACTCTGATGTTAAGCCATCTCAATTTTTGGTTTTTGAGCCACCAATCCATGATATAGGAGGACTTTCACCTCAACCAAACAAGACATTCCCTTTACTACAGATAAGTGATTTCAATAGATGTCGCTTTCTCGAACGATCGCGCAACAATGAGACTTGTCCGTTCCGTATATGTGGAATAAAGCACAAGGGATCAACCTACCGCTCTCCTGAAGAATACCTGGAATGTGCTGACCAAAACGATGCCATTGACATTTTTTCATTGGGTGGGGTATTATTCTATCTTCTATCAGATGGATTGGAGCCATACCATGAAATAAGTACGTTTGACTCTGTTGTAAAGAAAGTCCTTGCAGGGCAGCTGCCTAGATTGCCCCCACTACAGAAGTATGAGAAGTTTGGAGTCAAGACTGCTGCATTTGTCGAGAAGAGGGCCAATCATCCAGCTTTTCTTGCGTTGCGGCAAATCATGTTGCAATGCTGGGCGTATAAGCCACAGGACCGTCCCTCATCTTTGGAGGTGTTAAACATGTTTGAAGCCAAAGAATACGAAGTCTTGAGTTGACTCTCATGAAAGCATTTCTTCGCCTTTACGCATATTATTGTGTTGTAAAATTAATCGAACTTATCAGTTTTTGTGTTAAGAAACCTAGCATACGTTTCGAGCGTCCTCGAACTCAAATCTTGTTCCGTAACTTCCATCTGCCTTAACAGCTCGAATCGTCCAAGGTGTATTAGTGTATGCTTCAATTTCAAAAGTTGCTTTGTACCAGTCTTTGCCAACTCCATTTTCGTTGGAAACAATAGCATTCCACACCCGATCAGAATCTTCCTGAACTTTTGCTAATACTTCCGAGCCATATGGTCCACCTTCATTGGCATAAATGACATCAACTACATCTCCCGTGAGTGCATCTTTCCCATTTTTTATTTCCTTCACCATACGTTCATCGACACTTTGCATCGCACGTCGCAAATCATTTATCCTGAAATTTATCGCTACTTTATTGTATCTTTTTTGTCCAAAGAAGTGGTCAATATAATGAAACATTGCCACATCACGCCCAGAAGTTTCGCACATAACATTTATATTGACAGTTTGTGCTTCCTTCAATAACAGCACACCCAACATCTCGGAGAGAGTGCGATAACGAGAAAAGATACTCGCTTTCAATTTTGAATAATTCTGAATGAGTTCTTGTGGGGGCTCTGGATTACGTTCATTACTTGATAACTGAGCCCCAGTCAATGCGTAGAGCAGCGAAAAGTCCTCATTGCATAGTGTGGTGATCATGTGATCCAATTGTCGAAAGAACGAATTTTCCCCAGTGGGCAAGGAGTCTACATCAAAGTCCACCTCCGTACCAGAAGGTGGAACCAGAGCTTCGCGCAATGCTTTAGAAAACCAAGGTTGATACATTGCAGTGGTCTTCCTGATTCCATTCACTCCCGTGACAAGAACTGCCCACGGTGTTCTTTTTAGGTCAGCATTTCTGATATTGGCATATGCCAATGCTCCGTCCCAGTTTCCTTCATGAAGGATCCTTTCGAAAATTTGAGAAGCTTCGGAAGTCAAACCATCGGGCGTGAGAATCTTCGCCATTTTTTCCGCGTTTCTGTCTGTCACATGCCATTCCTTGTGAGATAAGTGGGCAATGTCGCGAAGAAGACGGCGCAGTGCGTCCCAATCAATACTTGTATGGTGGGGGGTAATATTATGCAGAGAGTTAATCACATCATCCAGCTCGTCGTCCGTAAAAGACTCCCCGGCGTTGGCACGAGAGCTCATGCTATCTGCTCGTTCGATCATGACTTTCTCTGCGTTCGCATAGTCATGTTCAGATAACCTTGACTGGGATTTGCGCAGTGTCTTGACTCGAGCGGAGGCCCTCGAGCTGCTGGGTGGCATTGCGGATGAATTGCGGTTGAGAAAGAAAAGCAGACCGAGAGCGGGATGGGCACAGGATTAATCTTAATGCGTGAACTTTTCCGAAGCAGGGAAGTCAATCACATCTACCGTTTTACTAGACTTATGTTAAAATTCTCCAAAATCTACGCAGGAACCAGTACACCTCCATCTCGCCATTTCGGCAACCATGGTGGTTTTCCTCCCTCCAAACTCTACACACACTCACTTCACACCTCCGATTTACACATCAACGTGCTCCCCTCCTCCTCGAGATCACTCGACGCTTTCACTAAGTTAAAATCCATTGTTCTTTCACGATTTTTCACCGATTCGACTTTCACCACCTGGCTACTCCACGAGTTCTTACCATCAGCCATCCAACACACCAGGACAACTCCGTCTTTCGTCCGCTCCCCACCGTCGATCACCGTTGATTCATCCATTTCTTCGTCCACAATTGGCCCCCCAAAAAACGTCATGGGCGAGGACGGCGACATGCAGGGGAATTCTCCTCCACGAATTGCTGGAAACAAGCGCGCTGCAGTAAACTCGCCTGTGCTCACTCCTCCTGGCACGAAACGCACCGATCTCATCGTATCAGAAGACAGCGAACCTCAGGGCACTGAACTCAAACCCTCTAGACTTGAGGATAAATTCGGCATGCCGCCAAAGAAGAAATCAACTAGTATGTCCACAGATGTACAAGTCCAGGACAGCGAGGATGAAGGAGGTGAGTTAACCTCTTGGACCAGCAGGCTTATGAAGCACTCATTCAGGATCCTCCTCCTCCAACGCCAGCACAATATTTACAATACGACTTTGACGAGGCAGACGATTTCACACTGCACAACATAGTCAAATACGATGGACGCAGACTGGAAGACGACCTACGAGCGAAGACATTAAAATGTAAGCAACAGGACAGGTTACAGGCTCATCCCAAATGGGGTCCCTTCCGCCTGTCTCCATCCACACTTTCTGAAGTCATAAAGATTATCAACAACAAAGGGAAGAAAGCTCTTTCCTTTCTGGCTGCCGACTATTTAATTGCCACAGGTGAATTTACCTTCGACACCGGCGAGTTTACCACCTACCGGCTCTTATGCTACGCAGGTCCAAAACTGGTTGTTTTGCAGATCCATTGCGCTCAACAGTCCAAGGCCATCGACACGACCATACTCGGCCCCTTCCGTCTCGCTCATTATGAGACTGAGCACCAGGTGATTTGTATTTCCTTTGAAGGTCAGGTCTTCCACTCCTTCGATCTCTCCTCAACACCACCGCCCAGTGATGCAGAATGGATTCCTGTTGGACAGCGTGGTACCTACATCCACAAAAAGAGAATTAGCTTTGGCAAACCTTCCTCCACATCACCGCCTGCCGTTTTGCAAAACAGATTCGATCCCCTGGCTGGCAACGAGGACATTGAAGTCCAGCCATCCACTATCTCCTTACCATCGAAGCGAACTCCACACCCCAGCAAGAAGAAATCCTCTACAGACTCCAATTCTGACAAGAGTAATAAAGGAGTATCAGGTTCGATAGATAATGTGTCAGCTGAAAAAGGAGACCCCAAGCTGGATAAACAGAGAGAGGACGATGATATGGAGAATCCAGTAGGAAGCACACACAGCAACACACCGCCATGGATTGACAAACCTCCAGAGCTTCCTAAGAATATTCAAATTAGTATGTTTGATCCTGACTGGGTTGATGATGGTTCGGAAGGAGACGCGGCACATTCAGGAGACGAGAAACCTCCACCGAAACGTAATCTGCAAGACATAGTGCCGCCAGCCACAGTCGCAACGGACTCATCCACAACAGTAGTTTCCTCGCTCTCATACAGCACAAACCCCTCCGCAATACTTGACCCCAAAAGTGGACAAAATCTGATAAATGTCAAAATCCAGATCCAGCCTGATAAAGACAATCTGGAGGTGTTGCTAGCAGAAACAAAGAACCTGATCATCTATGTGCAAAGCCTTGATCCCTCTGCTAAATTCGTGTCTAGAGGTCTCACGAAAGACAATAAGCCTCTTCCTGACCTGACATCCCCTGACTGTGCACATTGGCCTGACACCTACACAAAAGCACAGGGTTGGTACCAATCTTCCTCCGGCTATGTCTTCTCACTCTCTCCTATCTCCGAGCAACAGTTACAAGGTTGATTAGAGTTACACAGGAGTAGAGCACGTAGCAATGACGCTGACCAGAAGCGGAGAAAGTCCAAACAGGAGACAGCACAAGACGATAAGGGTCCAACATCAATGTATGTCACGGTAGACCTTTACTCCACTCTCCCCAATATTAAATCACTTCTCGATTCCATGAACATTGACTTGAGGAGGTCCAATGTTAGAGTTTCTCTCAAGTCACTTCAGTGCTGGGAATCCAGCTCAAAAAAGATGTTATGCAGTATGCAAAGTGGGCTATGTGTTGAAGGTATTAAACAGCTTCTCCTTCACCGCCTCAAGGAAATGGAAAAGAAGTTTTGTCGTCATGGACGACTCAGCATGATAGACTGGTATGATACGCCTCTTTCTCCTGCTCATGTTACCACCCGCACCATTCGTGAGCTCAAACTTCCTAAGGACCCTTTAGAACGAGAGGAACTCTCTTTTGATCCCTTTCCCCGATCAAGTCGTTTCACTTTTTTTATTGAAGCAAGTGAAGCTGCATGGGCTAGGCTGGATCCTCTTCTTTCTATGATGACTGATACACATGACATTGCCCACACCTTTGGCCCTTCTGCCTTCATAATGGATGTTCCACCTTCTAACCCGATGATTGAACGTGTCCGTGCACATCATAAACACGGCCGCATCAGTATGGGTTACAACATCGCAACCACCGTCATTGAGTGAAGCGAGGTGCAACTATATGACGATGAAGTAAAGGTAAAAATGGCACCTATTCCAATACTGGATTCTGAGGGCAAACCAACTGGCAAAGAAGATCGACCTTGACCTCCGTATGCACGTACCACCATACGCAAAGAACTACAGCAACTCCGAGTAAATGGAGATCAGATTTTTCACATTGCTGTTATGGTGTGCAAGGGGCCAGAGACAGGTTTCTCGGGGATTGTAGTGTCGTATGATCCAAACAATGATGATCTATACAAAAAGAAGTACATTTTTGCAAAAAAGACAGTAGCAAACTTGGCATGTTTCATGTACCACTGCAAGACAGGCAAGTTTGCCACGTGGATGATTTTTGAGCGATTAACTGACGTCAACTGACGACAACTGAAGACAACTGACGTCTTTTACATTATCTCGTTAATGTGACTTACCAAGTGACGACATGAGAAGGCACCATGTGACGACACGGAAGACAAAATGAAGACCCTAAGTGACGACACTGAAGACAAAATGACGACCCAAGTGACGGCACTGAAGACAAAATGATGACCGAACTGAAGGCAGTTAACGACATTTTAACGACCCTTCGTGGACGACACTGACGAACCGTGGACGACACTGACGACCCCTACATGGTATATATACGACTGCCTACTGACGATAGTGACTAGCAAAGTGACGACAAAGACCACTGACGACCCTAAGCAAAAACATAGTGAAGACAAACTGACGACACAAGTGACGATCGTGAAGTCCTTTTGACGACCCAAGTGACGACACTGACGACACAATGACTGCCCAAGTGACGACACCTGGCAACATTTTAACGACCTGTAGTGAAGGCATGAAATAACCCGATATTTTTAAGTGACGTCAACTGACCGAACGACATTGGGACTCCATCTGGCGATACTTATTGCCAAAGTCCAAAGTTGCCTGTCTTGCTGGTTGGCGCAAAAAGGTTATCGTGAGAGCACGCGCTGGTATTTTATATTTATGGTCAGTTTTGGTCAGTTTCCCCAAATGGTCACAAAACAAATGGCTTATATAATATATTAAATCGAAGTTAGTGGCCACAAAATATAAGAAAGCATCTGTTATTAAAAGTATATATAGATATTTTTTGTTAATGTCTGTATTTATGTAAATGGGTTATATAATTGTATTAACTATATATGAGAACTAATAAAAATAACAACAAGGCACAAAAATATTTAAACGACTTCAATGAACTTGTACATATATTTTTATTAATGTCTGTATGTCATTTAAAAACATCTTGTCAATCATATTCAGCAATGTAGGTTTTGATAACAAAATGCCGTTTTCTGGCACACTTTTAATTTCATGCCACGTCCTAATTTTTGTGTCATGCTGTGGTGAAGGCTGCTGCATCAATGCTTCTGGACCACCAAGCCAAACTACCAGGATAAAAATGACTGACCATGACCAACATGAACTGTTTTGCTTGTTTTTGCTGAGGTGATGGATTTGTACCACCATCACAAGGACTACAAGGGACAAATTTATGGTGGAATGCACGCTTGGGTTAGAGGGCTGGGCGGCTTAGTGAGTGACTTGTCCGGTGGACTTGTTTTTGTTTGTTGTTGTTTGGATGATTTTGTTCAGCTGTCATCACAGGACATGAGCCTCACGTCCCGTGACCCATCCTGCTTCATCACTATGACCAACTTCACGAACTCTTGTGTTGCAAAGAAAGAGTAATATGTTTGTCTTGCCTCAGCCAACCATACTGATGCTCAATTCACGACCGATCCTCTGTTTGCACGAAATCGATTTGTTATGTATACAACTTTTCTCAGACTCACGTGTTCGTTATGTACATAACATGTGATTTACATAATTTAGAGGGTGTCAAGCATGATGTGGTATGGTAAGAATTTTTACGTGGTCGTGCGATTTCACATAGAATGAAACCTAACGACAACTAACTGATCCCCTCTTTGCACAAAATCGATTTGTTATGTATATGACTTTTTCTCCTACTCACCTGTTCGTTATGTACATAAAATGTTATCTTTGATTTGTTATGTACATAACTTGCTGCAGAGGTACGCCTGTTATGTACATCAACTGTTTATATATCGTGTGAATTTTATTAACACAACTGCAATCTTGTGATCCTTTGTTTGGGAAAAATCGATTTGTTATGTACATAACTTGCTGCATAGGTACGTCCATTATGTATGTCAAGTGTTATGTATATAACATCATTTTGTGTGTAAATTCATGGGTGCTACCTCTCCAGAGGAAGGCAAGAAGAAGAGAACAACATGACATTCTATCATCTAAAAAAGGTAAGTACATGAAATTGTTATGAATATAAAAAGGGGTTTTGACACTTAGCATTTCCTAACATTGATCATATGTAAAAACCTATTTCAGCAAAGGTGAAAATGTTGGGGGGTTTGTTAATTAATTATGTATATAACATGAACTAATGTGCCACTTTGACTGAGGGGGTTGCCATGGAAAAGGTTTTGAGCATTGAAAAAGTGATGGAACAGGGAGAATGGTATATTTGTAACGGGGTTATATATTTAACATGGTTCGTTTTCGCATGCGCTAGGTGAGTACCAACTGATTACTGGATGTTTAATGAGACACACCAGCCAATATGGTATCATATTTTTGGATGAGCGACGAGATGATTTATCGATGTTTCTACAGAGATTGCTGTATCATGGTGCCGATATTTTTGGATTGCGCTGTGAAAAATGGTGTCGATATTTTTGGTTCTGCGGCAGGAACACGATTTCTCGATGTTTTTGAAGATAACACAGCAGCATGGTGTCGCTATTTTTGGATTGCACAGGAAGTTACGCACCAGGATTCGATTTCTCGATGTTTTTTTGATATTATGCAGCACCATGGTGTCAATCTTTTTGGATAGTGCAGGTCGATGATTTTGGAGATAATGCTGCATCATGGTGTTGATGTTTTTGGATTTGCGCAGGAACTGAAAGCCAGACTTCATTTTGATGTTTTGAAGTATGGCGTATTGTTATGTATACAACTGATGATGACATTGCGCTTGAATTGCTGAAGTTTCTAACAGAATGCTGAAATTTGATGTGTTTTACACCTTGGTTATGTATATAACCTTGCGAAACTACAGGTAAGACTAGTTGGAAAAAGGATTGTTTTTTAGACGTTTGATGTTGTGTATATAACATTGGCCAAACTTTTGATCCCACACAAACATGGTATATTTGTGATGTTGTTATGTGTAAATAAAGGCGGACATCAGATCTTTTTTTCATAGTTAAATCTGCCAGGCAGAACGACCCCCCTCAGGTAAGACTGTTCAGAGACATGTAAAATTCGTTTTTTTCATCAGAAATGATATGTGTTTATGTATATAACATTGGTATTTCTTTGCTCCCGCGCCGTGGTATGTTTGTGACATCGTTATGTATATTACCGCGTCGATCAGATGTCTTCAGGGTTTTTCCATGATGCAGAATGACCCTGCAGTGGTTGTTTTGACAACCAAGATGTACGTTTATGTCGATTGGGAAATAATTATAGTAAAAATGGTTTTTATTGAAAAGGATAATACTTTGGAGTCAATTTAGAACTTGTAATCTGGTAAATTCACTGACCATTTGGGGAAACTGACCAAAACTGACCAAAAATATCTCAAACCCACGCGCTCCCATCTGATGCGCTCCTTTTATATTGAAAAAGCCCAACTTGCCCCTCAGTCATCCTGGGACTCAATGACATTGGAGGCAAAATCACATTTTGCTGGGCGCTCTGACACGTACCTCGTCGACAATGCCAAGTACGATCCTTATCTTCGTAAACAGTTAATCTCGCAAACCGACATGAAGCAAACATTCGTTGATCTAACACAGTGCGCAAAGGACTATTTCAGAGCTTGGGCTATGACCCGAAAGAAAAAGAGGGAGAGATTGGCAGTAAGATCAGTGGCGTTTCGAATCTGACGGGAGATTGTGAGACGGTGGGCGCATCTACCGTTAACTCGGAATCGACACAAAACAGAGTCCTAAAAACGCGCGAGTATGCTAAGCAATTAGCAGACACACAAGAAAAGAATGCAGAACAAGCGGCTGAGATTAATACTCTCCGTGCTCAAATGCAACACCTTACTCAACTAATTGCTGGGCTTTCTCCCCAGCAGGGTTCCCCCCACCTCAGTGGAAGTGGAGCCACACGTCCCCAGGATGAGGGAGGCGGTGTGGCTCCGCAGGGAACATAATCTCCTTGTTACACCCTACCCGTTTGAGCACGGTGGGTAGGGGTGTGTTGCCAAGTGCTCAACCTCCTGTGTCCATAGTACGGACTAGACTACAGGAGGGCATCGTGAGTCCGATCGCCGTTTCTCTTACTGCGGGAGACAACGTAACCACAAGCAGTAGCAAGGCATCAAGTACTTCTGATGCCCAACAAGGGGTAGGGGTTAAAAAAACAGGTAGTCTCGGCTACAAGTAACGGCAGCAACAGGACTGCTAGACAGATAAAGAGCCAATGCAGAAGGGACGCCTGGCTCAACAATCAAATATCAACAGTAATGAAACGCAAATATCGGGCCTTCTTGGCAGGCTACGACAAATTCAGTACTTGCTGTCACCCAACAAATGAGGACATAGTAAAGGAGGTTTGGCGACAGGGTCGTGATGTCGATGATCATCATTATGCCCACTCTATGGGAGACACCCATACGGCCGAGCGCACGCAGGCGGCTCTAGGTACCGAACAACGAGAGATGGCACATCTGATTGATCTCCTCAAGGATAGTTGGTTTAATGTCTGAGCATAAGGCTGGAGGATGGATTCGACTAATGTTCGAAAACTGGAACAGCCTGGGCATCTCCACACATACATGGAAAATGGATAGACTCAACCACCTCATTACCAGTCTTCAGGTGGATGTAATAGCTGGATGCAAATCTCAATGTGACTGGTGCCTGGTACCACCCGACCAGCAATTCCTCCATATAATGGCACCAGGAACTACCAAATCGGGTGTGGCTTCCAACAATGTTAACGAGCGCATTAATCGAGATCAGGCAGGCGGCACAGCAATCGCGGCTATATGACGTCTTGGGGATGTGGTTAAAACCTCTGGTTGCGACCCTACTGGACTCGGCCGGTGGTCCTGGATTCAGTTAGGGAATGACAACAAGTCGACACGAATTATCAGTGGTTATCTGCCCTGCAAACCTGGTAAGCAAGCTAGAGGTCGAACAGTGTGGAAGCAACACTCGTGTCACTTCCAGGCACGTGGTGACTTTGGTTATCCATCTACGATACTTATCGAAGATCTCACAAATCAAGTCACGGAGTGGCGTAAATCTGGTGAAGAAGTGCTCCTCTGTATCGATTCAAATCAGGATGTTTATACAGGACCTCTGGCCGTCGCCCTGAGGCAGGATTCAATACAAATGAAGTGTATGATCCATCAGGCTCTAGGTGAACAGATCCCTAATTCCCACTTTCGCGGTTCTGGGAAACTAAGCACAATTTTCGGCACTCCTGGCCTCTTGGAAGGTAACGCCATGTGCTACCCACATTGGTATGGGGTAGGAGACCATAGGGTCTTTCTCCTTGAATTGTCCGCTGACTCCCTTTTTGGTGGCGAATACCCAGCCATAACACGTCCAACATCACGACAACTCACTTGCAAGATCACTCGTGTTAAGAATAATTACTGTAAAGCTTTGAAGAGATTAGTACGGGAACACAACATGCCAGTTAAATTGAACCGGATCCAAGAATTATCTGGTGTGTTGTCACCCTCTTCAGCTCAGATGCTACACGATAAGTGGGATCAGGAACTGGGAGAATTCATGTCCCACGCTGAACGAAAATGCACCAAATTCCGGAACTGCTCTATCGAATACAGTCCTACCATCGGACAATGGTTACGGAGGAGAGCTGTCCTAAAGTGGCTTTTGCGGTGGCATGACGGCAAGGTCCAGGACACTCGCAACATGTGTAGGGCGGCAAGACGTGTCCACATCGAGTCACCCCTCACCCTCACACGCAAGGACATACTAGCCAGACTACAAGCCTGTCTTCAGGAGCTTTTTCAACTCAGGTCTCAAGCCCCCACCCTCCGTCGGAAGCATCTCAGATGGAGACTGACACTAGCCAAAGAAAGAGGGGACAATGAAGCAGCACAGGAGATACTCAGGATCAGCAGGAATGAAGCTAGACGGTTAAGACAGCGGAATATAAATAGAGTAGTCCACAGTCCTAAGAGCCGATCTGTCCTGAGCGTAGCGGTGGACATTGACGGGTCAGACCACCACTGCTCAACACAAGGGGAGGTAGAAGAAGCCTGTGGTCAACATCTTGGTGATCGCTTCTCACTTTGAAAACGAGCTCTGCTGGATGCCTCGCATCTCAGATCGGTTATTAGGAATTTAAGCAACACAAAAGCAGCGCAAAGGATATTGGATAACAACTATGACTTCTCCACCGACTGGGAACCCGCCACAGTTGACCTCCTCAAAGCAGCTGCAAGAATTCGGCTTGAATTAGGTTCTGTGGAACAGACCTCCACCAGTGTTACTTCAGAAGACTTTTGTTCTTTCTGGGCCACCAGCAAGGAAAGCACTTCATCATCCAAAAGTGGCCGTCATTTTGGCCATTATCTTGCCATGAGTTCCGATGGCCTACTTACCTCTCTTCAGGTGACAAGCATCAACATTGCAGCCAGTAGAGGGTCCCCACTTTTGCGGTGGCGTCAAGGCGTCATGGTTCTTCTAGAGAAGATAGCAGGGAACACGCGGATCGACAAGCTCAGAGCGATTTGCCTCCTTGAGGCAGACTTCAACTGGTGGTTGAAAGCCACCTTTGCCAAGAAAATGATCCACCGGATGAGTACCAAGGATGTCCTACCTGTGGAACAAGGGGCTATTGCAGGTAAAACGGCTGCTGATTCTTCAATGATAAAGCAGTTATTTTTCGACCAAGCGAATACGCTACACAGGACATGTGCAATCTCTAGCAATGATGCTGCTAACTGTTATGCACAGTCAATCATGCAGCTGGCAGCTTTGCGCTCCAAGCAATGAGGGTGTCACTGAATTTTGTCAAGTGTTATCTTATTTTCATTCAACTGATGCGGTTCTACTTAAAAACTGGGTTTGGCATGGCTACGAAGAGCATGGGGGTACAGAACTGTGCCCATATATGGGCTTAGCTCAAGGTAGTGGGGCAGCACCAGCAGCATGGACTGCTATAAGCACTGTCATGGTTGAAGCCTACAAAACCAAGGGCTTAGTATCATATTTTAAGTCCGGATGGTCGTGTCTTCTACTTACCATTGCGGCACTCCTCTATGTGGATGACACTGACTTGCTCCATATGTCTCAAGAGGAAGAGACTTCTGAAGACGCTTTCGTTCACCACACACAAACCGCCACAACGTATTGGGCTAGACTTCTTCAATCCACAGGTGGTAACCTCAAACCAGCGAAATGTTACTGGTACCTGCTTTCTTACAAGTTTTGCAATGGGGTCGCCTATTTGAAGCCACGTAAGGAGATGAGTCATCATATAATGACAATTCCCCAACCTGATGGAAGCGAAGTTCCGATTCAACTGAAAGATCCAATCGAAGCCACAAAACAACGGGCAAACACAACTGGATTATATGCTAGAAAAGGGTAGGCGCTGGAGTTCCCCGGTTCTTTCAAGCACTCTGTCACCCTGTGAGGTGCGGCATAGTTTTAAATTACAGGCACTCTCTTTGGTCAAGTATGGATTGCTCACTCTTATGTCACGAAGGAAGGCGTTGGATGATGCCTTCGCGGCATGGTATTACACATTTTTACCGTCACTGGGCATCAATCGGAACATCACCAAAGAATGGCGCACACTCCCAACTTTGTTCCAAGGTCTGGGACTACCACAGATGTCCCTTGAAAAACTTTCGACATCATTGCAGTATCTTCAGAGACACTAGGGTAGCACCAGCGCAGTGGGGAAAGCACTGAGATCAGTCTACGAACTCACTCAGCTTGAAATTGGACTCTCCAGCAATTTTCTTACATGGGACTATGGGAAATATAGTTGTTTAGCTACGCACTTGTGGTTCAAAATACTTTGGGAGTACTTACATCATTATGGAGTAGTTTTGGAACTACCCGGTGTCTCTGTCCCTCAGGTTCGATATGATGAAAAAATTCTAATGGAGGTCATCACGACGGTACTTCCGTAATGGCAGTGGTTGAGTTTTAATCGCACGAGAAGGTATTTTAAAATATACTTCATTTCGCAACTGGTACTGGGTGATGGCATCACAGTCAACCCCTGCAAACTTAAGTCAGTTTCACAAGACGATACAACAATGGTCTTCCTGTTGGAGCATCCCACCCACTCCGATATTGTACTTTGGAAGGAGACGATTGCGCTCATAACGTCGCCCACATTTCGCCTCTCTCCATGACTGGGCGCTTACCTACGAGTTCCATATGACAAAGTGGTCTGGACGACCAACACTACCCGTGACTACATCATACGCCATGAGCATGACAAACCGAGCACAATATTCCTTCCTTGGACTACCCGGTACGCCACTTGTGGCAGGCAAGAGTACATCCTTGCCTCCTCTATTACCTCTATTCCCTCCTGCACGGATATCGCTTCAGTTGTTGTCACCTCGAGTACGAGTGTGACCGTACACTCCCAATCAATCTTACGCCCAAACCATTGATGCAAAATGTTCTTTCAACTTGTGTCGTGAACTGCACCGCCTTGGTACTGACACTTTCGCTCGCGGCGTCACGATAAGTGGCGAGGGGCCATGGATGGTCGACTCCCTCCGAAACGAAACCCTTGTGATATGTCACAATGGATCTTTCATGCCGGATCTTGACCTTTCACGGTGCTCCGTGGTAAGCTTCTGCGAACATAGGGATCCTGACACTGCGTCCAACTACCCAGGGGAGCTCTTGGGAGGGGTCCTTGCGATGGCTGTTCTTTCCATTCTCATAGGCGACAATGGTCTAGCTGTCCCTTGCCGTTGCGTGATTTACTGTGATAACATGGGTGTAGTTACCCATGGCAACAAATACAAACAAAATCTACCAGAGCGTCAAGTTCATTCCGACCTCCTTACAATATTATGAAGGACAATGTCATCATCGTTGGTTGTTATTGATTACAAGCACATATATGGGCATCTAGACGACACGAAATCTTTCTCAGATCTGTCACTTCCTCACCAACTCAATGTGATGGCGGATTTTGCTGCCAAAAAGTCACTCCTCCATCACATATCACAGAAAATCTACCATAAACCTTGGTACCCTATGGAGCCTGTTCGAGTCACTATCCTTGGAAAGAAAGCTACCGCCTCCTTTCGCTCCGCCTTGTACAGGGGCTCCAGGATAGCATTGGAACCATACCAATGTCATTGTATTGTGAGTTCCTACAACTTCCACTCCATTGCTTGGAACTATGTTCATAAGGCAATGGAGACCTATCCATCCATGTTTTGTACATGGGTCACAAAGCAAGTCTCGGGCTTTAACGGGACTAACAAGCAGCTGGCTAGATTTGATACGGATAGGGATCACGAGTGTCCATATCCTGTGGTCATGGCTTTGAGTCCTCCAGTCACATCACGCACTGCCCAAACCCTGGACGACAAAAACTATTTCACTCTTTGGTGGACAGACTCTTGGACTGGATGGAAACCACACATAGCGACATCACTCTCGTCGAGTGCCTTGAACAGTACTTATTTTCCTACGGCGAAGGATCTATGATGGAAATAGTCATGCCTCACCCACGCCTCCACAATTGGGCAAAAGAGCACGATGTCCTCAAGTGGGACAACTTCCTTTGAAGGACGTATAGGCTCCCAGCTTTTTGAATTACAGCAAGACAGGCTTCGTCGACATTCATCCTGGCTCCATATTAAAACATGGAGCACTACTTTCATCCAGCATGTTCTATCTATCACGCACGATCAATGGACATTTTGCAACGCTTGAGTACACATCCGGCTTCTTGAACAAAAAACAGCGGAGGAGCATGATTCCATTATGGAAGCTGTGTTGGAGAGACTTACTACGTTTCCTGAAGATCTCCTCCCACAACATAGATACTTGATGGAAATGGACTTTACTCACTTGGGAGAAGGAACCACTGCAGATAGGCAGTACTGGATAGCAACTGTTGACTCTGCTCGCAAGGCCGCAGCATACGGCTCCTCACGTATACTATGTGAATTGGAGCACAACGACCACGGGAACATCACTAGTGTTACCAAAGAGGATCCAACTTGGTCCTCTGGAGCTTGGCCCGCCAGAGGGCTGATTGCGCCTCAATCAAGGTATGAAGAGAACTTTGAAGTTTCCTGTTCTCTATGGCTCCTGCCGTTGCTCTGCTTTGTCGGAAAAGAAAGACATTTGTCCATGCCTTGCCTAAGAATAGATTAATGCACGATTTACTAGTTGATATTTGATATAATCTTAATGCGTGAAATTAGGTGAAATTCGCTGGGGATACATACAGTCGCAACACGGCTATATTATTTTGTGCACTTCATTACGGTATATTATGTGCACTGCGGACATATCCCAGTCCTTTGAAATTCTGCCGATACGGCAGAATTTGATTATGTGCTATATCGTACGAATTGAAATTCTGCCGGCCGGCAGAATTTGAGATTGTATAAATTCCTATGGTACTTCAGACTAACCTTAGTAATGCAACTTTATCAACGGTCACATCAGATTTTCATTTAAAAATAGTCCAAAACGTTGCGCACTCGTGAGTAACGGATAACCGTTGGTCATTTGCAGACTGGAATCAAATCACGTGGCTCAAACGAAACTGTTGTTGGCATTGCTTTTAATGGCACATAGCCTCGAACTCCTTTTCACGATATTGTTGCACAATCTCTGGGCCCAAGGGATTTTTACTATATTTTAACATAGGAATCATCCAAAGAATTCTGCCGGGGTGGCAGAATTTCAAAAGCCCCTAGAAATATACCACAGCCACGTGAAATTCTGCCGTATCGGCAGAATTTCATAAGTACTGGGATATGTGCATGATTTGAGAACCAAAGAATTCTGGCAGGAAACAAGATTTTTTCAAAATCTTAGTTGTGTTGGAAACTGAGCCACTTTTCTCCTTCTTCTCCTTCTTCTACTTCTCCTTCAGTGAGACAGTTTTTCACTTTTTGCCAAAACAGTTACTGACCAACAAGTTGATCAGAACTTACCTGTAAATAATTCATTTTTTGGTTCGACTTACATGCGTAGTCATGATGTTTTAATATCTGTCTACCTTTAAAATTATATCTTTATGAACAGCTTGAAGAACAGCGCTATAACGTGTTTAACATTTTTTTCAAGAATGGTTCTGTAAACATGAAGGGATCATTAAAGTGTCACAAATCATTTTAGTCATACAACAATGATTCTGTAAACTTGAAGGGAACATTATTGTGTCACAAAAGAGTGTCTAACAAGAACAATTTCGCAAACAAAAAGGGAACCTTCGTAAACTACTTTTACATAAAAAATATAATAGTATTTTATATCTTACTTTTAAAATGGGCACGATCGCGAGCGCGGCGCGCGCGAAGCGTACATGGTGCTCGCGCCCATTTGCAACTGCTACTTATGACAAGCAACTGTGGCATATACTCTACCTAGAGACTAGCCACTTTATTAATAAAGTGTGGTACATCTTCCTCTGTCTCTACAGATCGCATTCTGTCTAGCTCGCTACAAAAAATCTTGCAGCGGTTGCTGGTATTCTCATTTTGGTGCCAAAACTTGATGGCCCACACATCGTGTGAAGGAACACACGCACGACATTTTTTGTTCTGTACGATACCATACCATACTTATTACACCATATTACAGTGTAAATCTCAACATCGCTCGACTAACTATAGACCGTGAGATCATGCACTGTATGGCAGACTTTCATTTCACAGCAAATCGATTGCGCAAACACAACATTTGCATGATGAAAATCAATGTTGCATTGTGCAAGCACATCATTTGCATCTATGTTGACAATGTCGCAGACACAACATGTCACCAGAGGGCTCCAAATGTCTGTCACCCTGACATGTCTTGTGACATGTCAGACATGTTGCCAAATGTCACCGCGACATGTCACAAAGACATTTCCTTAGCTAGTTCCTAAAAAACAAGCAAAAGATAGGACATCCTGACATATCTTCCCCCTATCCTAGTACCAGGATAGGTACATGCAAATATATGACATGACATAAATCTGAAACTACATTTAACAGCTATTCCTCTTCCTTGCCCTCTTCTACTGCCCTCTTTATAACAAATTTGTGTAAGCAAACACATTTTCATAACACCAACACATTAGCATTGCATAACCAATTTTCCATTGAACTTGGCGCCTGGGCTGCTCAACAACTCTGTGGCATGCCTGGCATGCCATATCACAAAACAGAGAACTATCAAGGAAAATGAAGGCTGCCCATCAAACATTAATCACAGCATTCGTCAATAAATAATTTAATATGCATTTAATGGAAATTTTAGATGCATTTAAATGTAATTACTGTTTTATTTCTTCACTCTTGTGCAACTGCATGTACCCCTACATTGCAGTTGGATGACCAAGTCATCTTTACTAAATACAAAGCATGTGGAGAATGCTATATGTGCACTACAGCTATATGTGCATCAAAAAGCCAACACACACCATTCACATATAGCCGTGTTGCGACTGTACTCGATAATCTCTCGATAACCTCGGTCGGGCTAAAACCAACAAATGCTGGAAAAAACATATTTTGACTGATAACCTATTCCCACCTTAAACCAAGAATTTGTATAAGTTAGAACGGAAAATTGCCTAGTTTTGGTGACCTAGGAATCATGGAAAATTGTCAAAATTGACCATTCCAAGGCTTTAGTATTGCTCAATAGCATCAAAAGAGTTTTCCGCTCCATCGGGGCTATCTAGTTTTTACTTATGCCTTGGCTACAGGCTGATGAGTAAAAAAAGTCAAATTGGAAATTACCAAATTTTAAGCGATTTCATACTCATTCCTATCTATTGCAGCTCATGTGTAAATTTTCATTTTTTGCACCAATGTGGTGGCTCATATAGGAGTGCAATGAATGCCATTTCCCCTCCATCACGGACAAAACATGCACTATTGCTACATGCCGATTGTCGTCCACCACCGCCTTTTCAGCAACAAAGCAATTTCCATCATTAGCAGTAACAAACTCCTAATGCCATGCCTATTCTTTTGCATGTCATGCTTAATTCTTTCAACTATTCATCTGATTCACACTTCTTTCACTACCCCGTCCGGAATCTGTTATATCTTTGCACTGCATCGCAAAGCACGATCGATCTCCTGCAGCTCTCCACTGCATGATCAGCAGAATTCTGTGCCCTCCTCCTCAGTTTTTGCGTATTGACCTTCAATTTGTTTTGGATATTCACACTACCTCTTCACACTGTGGTAAATTGGCACAGCACAACCCTTCAGTGCTCGTGATCTCAGTATGTCAAGAACTCCCAATTTAGTTGTCACGTACCGTGGAAAATCTGCTCAGCATGCTCTTACGGAGTCCCGACACTTAAGCATCATTCCAAGGCATGTACCACCATCACGAGTTCTCCACAGTAGCAGTGCTCCAACATGTAACGATCAGGATGTGACTGGTCATCCTTCTCCACCGAACTCGATGTGTGCTTGGCAGGGCGATTGCGGAACCCTCGTAAGCTTTTTTCAATTTCAAAATTACGGTGAGCAGCGTCATCGTTAATTTTTTGGACTGGGATAATCTACCATCAGCTACAATTGGCTACAATCCAACAGAATCACAAATAAGACAGCTAAAAGCAATTAGAGCACTAATGCTATGTGTGTTGTCCGTGGGACGTCAATATCATAGATGACGTCACGTTTTTTACCTAGCCATCATAAAAAGAGTATAAAAGGAATCTATGATTTATCCGAATAAAAAATCCGTCAAATGTATTCATCCAGAAGTCTCAGTGGAGTTTTCCAATATCATAGAGCCGTTCTATGACAAAGGACACTTACGCCCCGTGTTGAGGCCGTTTAATGCTATGTATGATACAAATTAATCCTCATATGATACATTTTTAAGGTACATAAAAATATGTATAATGTTAATGGCCCCTATCTCTAGAGCTATACCTTATAGTGCCCCCGCTCCCAAGGCCCCCCCCAACCAGTACACACTCTAGTATGGAGTCTAAACTAATCATTGTTTGTAGCACTAGTTTGGTTGGACATGGCCATAGGGGTCAACTTGAACAACAACTGCTGTTGTTATTAGAGAGCCCTCAGTTTTGTTTGTGGTTTATGGCACACCTGTTGTACCAAATAAATTGCTTGCATATCACTTGTAAAATATGGTGCATATATGTGTACCATAAATGTGACATGAAATGTCATATTATTTCACAACCTCATTCCAATGTGCAATGACATTACACATTACGCAACATAAGCTTGAATAAGAATTACAACCTTAATTCCTTTCAAATTGTTACTTAGAAAGTTGGGACAACACAAGAACCTCATAAAGAAAGTCATCTTCCTGCCATTCTTCTGCTTTGTGCAAAAATGCACAGAGCAGGTAGAATGGTGCCAACCAGTTCTTGGCAGCTTATTGTATTTTTGATTAGAGTAACTGCAGCCTTAACACATTGTGGCATATTTATGGAGGTTGTGTGTTGCTGCAAATGGTTTGAGTAACAATACTTTTGCATTATTTCATGTTCATTAATGAAAATTTCGTTTACTCAACCATTTTGAATAGTTACATATTTTTTCTTCTGGTTTTAGTAGGAGTTGTCATGCCCATACACTTTGAGGAATACCACGGATCATAAATAAGGCACATTCAGCGATGTTCTGATAATTATTGTTTATTGTTCATTCATAGTAGTACACACATATCTTGTGAGATACTATATTATAGACCCAAATACCCTCTTGTAATTCCATTCTTATGACACATTCTTACACACTGCAATTGATATTCATTTCACTATGCTGCACTGACATCTTTGATTGCTCATCTTTTTCTCAGGAGTTTCCTTTTTTTTTTTTTTACCCCTTACACTGCAAACGAATTGTTAGTAAGAGCAGTAAGACTGTTAGTAAATGTGTTAGCAAGTATTTTTCACTAACAGAATAGCTAACACCGAACTCAACGGTCGGTTCAGGGGGCGGAGTAATGAATTCTTTCTCACTTCTTGCTAACTGTTAGTAAGGTTTAGGGGACAATGTTTGACTGTCACCGACTGCTAACAATTTTACTAACAGCAAGATCTAAACGATTATGTTTTTTTCTAACTAGGTATTTTTAGAGCTAAGAATACCTCAGCCCAAAGAAGTAATAATTCAATCATTTCAAATGTCATCCGCATCGGTATCATCAGGGTCCATGATATTACAGATTGTGCATAATGACAACAACAAACCATCATTCATATAAATAGAATATTGCAACATTCCTCACCACATCAAACAACCCCTGCAAATATTATATCAGCAGTTGCATCTCTCTAGCCGCAAATGTCAGCGCACAGTCTCAAATACAAAAATGAATTTCGAGGAGCAGAACAAGATACAAATTCGTTTACACTTTTGGCACAAGAAGAAAAATATCAAATGCCCCAGCTGCAAATCATCTTTGTTTCACTTTGGCGGAAGGCCCTACTTCTCCTCTGCAAGAATTGTAAATGAAATCGTGGTACTCCATCATTCACCATGTCCTTCATCGATCGGGAATTGTGGAAAAGCGCTATACTTTTGCTTGTCCTGTGGGAGTCAAAGTTCCCATACGTCTGGAAGACTGCAAGACAAAGGATGCAAATGTGTAAGACGCAATGACAACAACAACGTGACAACAGGCCACCCCGAAAGTAAGAATGATGTGGAAAACTTTACGGATCTTGTCGGAGAAACCCCCGCCGATGATTCTCAGCCATATTCTGATCTACGGCGCGATTCGCAAGTTGACTCGATAAAAGACAAGGAAGCAACCACAATACACGAGAGCGGTGTTACTGCTGATCACCTTGGCGTTGAAGATGGGGGGGAATGGGAAGTTGAATTCGATCCCAGTAGTGGCGCAGGAATTTCTGACACGCGAGGTCTTATTTCTTGTCATTCCGATAGGAACAACCTCCTCAACATTCTGGGAAACCGTAATGAATGGCCTAGTGGTAGTGCGAAATTTTTATGAGGGACCACAAGAATCAAGGGGATGGATTAAAGGGGTTGGTTTTCAATTCTGTCATTGACTCCAAAGTCTATAGTGATTTCTCCTCGCTATCAGTTGAAGACATGTTTTTCCATCTCCACATTGCGTCAGTGTACTATGGACTCCCCACCACAAAATCCGTTGACCTTGCAACTATGACCCTTCACAATATCTCCCAACACAATGAAATCATCCAATCTGAGAAGAAAGCACTGTCTGAAAATTATCAGAATTCCATCGTTCAGGTGCTTGCCGCCCGTGGAATCGACGAACTGGAAGTATCATCAATAGTACAGGAAATAAATGATTGTGTTCAGACAGCATGGCAGATTCATGGTGATAAGCCATCTTCCATCAAAGCCCCGTTGAATCATAAGACAGTTCGATCAGTCTATACAGAAGGACAAAACTCTATTGTCAAAAATTTACCAATTCCAACTGTCAGTATTAGTCAAAAGGCTGCTTACATCCCAGCCAAAGAAATCATCAATCATATTTTAGCAATGGGGATAGATGTAATGTTCTTCCGTGCTGGGTATGAAGATGACTGGGTAGATCAATCTGGTCATTATGGGACGAAATTCCTATGTAATCTTCACCAAAATGTTTCAACCATGACAGATATCTCGATTGACACCCGAATCCTCCTCGTAAGAGTATGGTCAGATGGATTCGAGGCTCATCAAATCAAAGGAAAGAATGAATTCAACAGTCTGCAGATGTTCACACTGACTGTCATTGCCCCCAACTATAAAAATACCAGCCGCCATACAGCACCCTTTGCTTTATGCTTTCAGAGACAAAACCAAAATGATATTCTCATCCAGCTGCTCAAGGAGTTGAAAGATCTTCAGTCTCCAACACTCAGATACTGGGGAGGGAAGGAAAATCAGGTATACCCAACAATGGTGTTTCTTGAAATGATAAGCAATGATTATGTAGAACGGTGCTCAAACACTTGTACCACTCAAAATGGTACATTCACCCACAGATGGAGACATTCGGGCCAGTTCGATGACAATCTCGTTCCATCCTGTCCAACCTGTCACCTCAAAAACATTGAATACATTCTTTCGCCCCCAGCTGTGAATGTGAAGAGAGAAATCTGTTGTGACCAATGCCTTGATTGGTGGCACCATGGAGTGACAAAACCCAAGACATACCCAATTCATCCAGAATTATTTTTACAGACCATTGAAAACTTCCCTGCAGTTGAGCTGTCCTTCGAAATGATATTTAACTCTATAACAGCTTTACAAGATTGGTGCTTTTCTAGTACCTTGTCAAATACTGCCAAGGGGACGTGATAAAAAGATACCTACAAGCGATCGGTCTTTCAACTAGTTTGGTCCCAACATTAACTAAAGATCTGGTGGGGGGGAAGGAAGCTTCCCAATCTTTGGCCTTTCCTCAGATTCTAAGGAATTTTAGAACAATTGACGTGGAGTTGAAAAGTTTCCAGACAATGCCTATGCATATGTGCTTCCTTGGAATTGAAAAATCTCTGATCGCCAAAACATCTATGTTAGCTTACAGAAAAGATCGGGGCCAAAATGCAGCATGGCACACACTCATCAATGCGATACAAGGCAGTCAAGAAACAATCAATTCGGTGTACCTAGTCTGGTGTCTTGCTATGAAGTTCTCAGATATGGAGAAGAAAAACCTCGGTACTGCCAATTGGCAATCGGATCATTACCTTGCATTCACCCGGTGTCTTTGTTCCATTTTTCGCCTTTGGATAAGGGCGAGGTTGCAAACAACCTTGACAAACATTTGGTGCTTGCCTTTAGGAGCATGAGAGTGACTTGGTTCTGTCTTATCTCTCACATCTTTGCAGAAGAAAAGGTTCCGACAGAGACAATCAATGTATTGGTGAGATTATTCCTATCATCGTGCAGGAGGTTATGGATTGTTGGTGAAAACTTGCATTCAAATCAAGAAAGAGATGATCGAGGAAAAGAGAAAGGTTGATGACAGGACATCAACAGTTACAGACAAGAAAAAAGCACCATTCTATGTGAGAGGGGCAAATTATCTCAGTCTGCTGAACATTGGCGACATGATCGAAGAGTCAGGACCAATGAGACATTGCTGGGAGGGTGAGAATGAGAGTTACATCCAAAATTTCAAGAGGGAGGTATCTACAATGAAGCACACTGAACAATATCTCAAGACAATCCTTACTAAGATGTTAAGGACTGATGTCTTGGATTCATTCAATCAGAAAAACCCCTTTTCAAGGGCTAAGAAGTATTCTCGGACCAGTCATGTTAGGATTTACAACAGAGGGGTGAAGTATGCCAGGGTTGAGGATGTTTTCACACAGGAAGACATAGTTTCAGGAGTGATTGACAAGAATGGAAATCTCTTGGTATGTTTTGAAAAATCACGAGTCAAAGGAGTTGGCGTTCACCCTCTCATTTTCAATGACACCGATGGGAGTTGGACATTTAATCTTTGGTACACTGAAACTATGCCACAGAGTCTGCATTCCCATCTGTACAAGAGCAGAGAGGAACTATTGCAGGAATGTGGTGATTATTTCATACTTTTGAGAGAGAAAAATACAAATAACACCTTCATGAGAACCATGATCTGCCGCAGCTGGAGGGTGAGAGATGATATGGGAAAATTGAGGTTGCCTGTACCACTCAAAAATGTCCTACTAATGAAGTAATTAATTCTTCTGTTGCTTTTGTGTAAGCTGTCACTAAGAATATTAGTGCCATGTCTAGATACCTTTAATGCTTTATATTGGCACAGGTTTGTAACCTGTATTCGATTTTTGACTTACAGGTAAATTTGTATGGCAGTCATGCCCATTCTCATAAAATCCAGATTGCCACATTCTCCACAACATCTGCCATCGACTTCCCCTTCCCCCATCCACTATTATTTGGACAATGTCAGAGAACGGAACTGCTAGCAGCCGAAATGTCAGCAACGATGCGACGGATGATACGGATGTGACCGCGTCAACCAGAGTTCCTCGCTCGGAGGGGGCCTTCGCCGGTATCAGACTAAGCCGGCGTTCGGTGAGTTGACCCCAGAGGGTTCTTCAAGAATGATTTCCTTCGGACACCATCCGCTTACCTTCTATTACTTGCACTGATACGGATGTGACCGCGTCAACCAGAGTCCCTCGCTCAGAGCGGGGCTTTGTCCCCTATCAGACAAAGCCGGCGTTCCGGTGAGTTGATCCCAGAGGGTTCTTCAAGAATGATTTCCTTTGGAAACCATCCGCTTACCCTGTATTACTTGCACTGTCATAGGAAACAAACCAAGTCAAGCAACAGCAAGGCTTTGTGTCTGAAAACGGATTCCACTGCAACGGCGTGCAGTGATCCATCCTTCATCCATTCGTTTTGGCAGAACACGGTTGAATCGGACATTCAAATCAGAATCATGGAGTTTGCAGCAACGACGATGGGGGAAGTGTATCTGCTTTCACAAACTTGCAAACAATGGGACGAAATAATCAACCATGATCCGCATACGGCAAACCCCATATGGCACAGAATTGCAAAGGAATATTATGGGGTCGAGGAGGGCGATAGACGACACCTCCGGCGCTTAGAAATTATGGATTCTGCTTGCCATCACGAGGACAACACAGAATGGAGACGACTGCTCTTCATTGATCGGAGTCCAATGCTTTTCTCAGGTGATGTATGGCCATACCTTAAGTTGCTTACATGGGTTTTTAGTGATGAGCCTGTCGACCCCTACACATCAATGTCATGGAGAGAGGGAATCATACAGAAAGAGGTATCAGGAGCTCAGTACTGGCGCAGTCTTGGTGTCGATCGTCTTCGTAGACGGTCATCTGGTATTGATTCCTTCGAAATTGCCTTCACTGATGGGAGCATGGAAGAAAATTTCAAGGACATGACTTTTAAGGTGCATTACTTCGATCATGAATACACCGTAGCGAACTTTGAGAGTGAATGTAGACTCATCCATCGATGGCTACATGTGTTTGGATTTCATCATCATGATTTCTCAATTGACCCGCCAGAACCTTATAGCCCGAATGCAATACACCACGGATACATTGTTGTGAGGTTGGCAGATCGTTATAGAGTCGTAGGACGACGTATACTCTGCTTGGGCTCTATGACAATTAAAGAAGATACTTCCCCATGTGACATTGATAACATAAGGTATCAAGATTACTGGTTGTGTGACCTTTCTGCCGAAGAGGGGAACCGGTTATCAGAAAGGAAGTACATTATAGCTGCGGGCCTTTCCCTCGGCGTGAGAGACGACCATATATCCCCAATATAGGGAATATCCGACAGGGCGGTAAATCTGATGAGTGGTGGGATGCCCAGAATGCTATCCTCTTAAGGAACAGTAATTTATTGTGTCAGACAAGTGATTCCAATGCAATGTCTCGCAGTGATGCATCTTTCATGCATTCGTTTTGGCAGGACACGGTAGAATCGGAAATTCAAATCAGAATCATGGAGTTTGCAGCAGCAACGATGGGGGATGTGTATTTGCTTTCACAAACTTGCAAAGCATGGGACGATATAATCAACCAGGATCCTGACACTGCCGACCCCATATGGCACAGAATTGCAAAAACATATTATGGGGGCGATAGACGACACCTCCGGCGCTTAGAAATTATGGATTCTGCGTGCAGACATGAGGACAACACAGAATGGAGACGGCTGCTCTTCATCGAGAGGAGTGCAACCCTTAAGATTTTTCAGGAGAAATGGGGCCATACCTTAAATTGCTTGCATGGGTTTTTAGATCCGATCGTGTTGTTCCCTATAACTCAATGCGTTGGAAAGAAGGAATTATATGGTGTAAGGTATCAGCAGAAGAGTACTGGTTCGATCTAGAGGTTAGTCATTATCATAGTCGTGAGCGTGGCATTGATCGTTTTGATATTGATTTCTACGACACGAACATTGAAGAAATTTTTTCAGGGATGGATTTTCGGGTGCATTACATCGATCATGGCTACACCGTCGCTAATTTTGAGAATGAATGTAGAATCATCCATCGATGGCTCCACGTGTTTGGATTTCATCACTATGATTTTGTAATTGACTCACCAGAACCTGAGGATGAGGGTCGGACGCATGGATACATTACTGTGAAACTGATTGATCGTTATAGACACAGACGATTCCGAAATAGTGTACTGTGCTTGGGCTCTATGACAATTAAAGAAAATACTTCCCGACATGAACATGAAATCATTAGGTATCAAGATTCTGGATGGTGGGACTATTGTGCAGAAGAGGGGGAACCTGTGAGAAGCAAGCTCATTCATTTTGTCAACTAGCCTTTTTGGTTTGGGTAATGGTCAGAGTGATCGGATTCCAAGACTAGGAGCAACTTTTGGGTCTGTTGATGGGAATTATAATAGTGGAAGTATAGCCTTTGAAGTAGAAATTTTATGTTAAGTTAGCTCAAACTTTTTGACAACCGTGTAGTATGTGTCGATACCTTTAACGCTCTATATTGATGGTGGGCGGTAATAAATTAAATGTTTTTGAATTAAAGGTAAATAAGCATGGCAGCCGTGCCCGTTCCCATAAAATCCAGACTTCCACATTCTCCACAACATCTACCATCGACTTCCCCTGTTCCCCCCATCCACTATAATTTGGACAATGTCGGAGAACGGAACTTCCAGCTGCAACGCTGGACGGACTGTACACGTTCGCGAAGAAGAACCTAATGTCAGCGAGGATGCGACGGATGATACGGATGTGACCGCTTTAACCGCAGTTCCAACGACAAAGGATAATGCATCTGCGACAGATGAATATACCTTCGGGGATATGGTGACACAGGACACACAGGAAGGCCTTCGACTGATGATCTCAAGGGATGAGACCGGGGGGAACGAACGACATCAACCAGAGCAGCCGTTCCAGTGAGTTTATCACAAACGGTTCTACAAGATTGATTTCCTTTGGACACCATCGCTTACCCTGTTATACTTGTCTTGTCATAGGAAACGAATCAAGTTAAGCAATAGAGATGCATTGTGTCTGAAAACGGATTCCAATGCAATGGCGTGCAGTGATGCATCTTTCATAAATTCGTTTTGGCAGAACACGGTTGAATCGGACATTCAAATCAGAATTATGGAATTTGCAGCAACGACGATGGGGAAAGTGTATCTGCTTTCACAAACTTGCAAACAATGGGACGAAATACTCAACCATGATCCCGACACTGCAGACCCCATATGGCACAGAATTGCAAAGAAATATTACGGGGTTGACAGACGACACCTCCGGCGCTTAGAAATTATGGATTCTGCCTGCAGACATGAGGACAACACAGAATGGAGACGACTGCTCTTTATTGATAGAAGTCCAACCCTTAAGATTTTTCTGGAGAAATCGGGCCATACCTTAAGTTGCTTACATGGGTTTTTAGCGATGAGCGTGTTGAACCCTACGCATGGATGTCGTGGAAAGATGGAATATTACAATGTAAGGTATGGGCAGAAGAGTACTGGCACACTCTTGGTGTGGATCGTCTTCCTAGACGCTCGCGTGGTATTTACAGATTTGGTATTGGGTTCACCGACGGGAGCATTGAAGAAAATTTTAAGCAAATGGAGTTTACGGTTCATTACTTCGATCATGACTACACTGTCGCTAATTTTGAGAGTGAATGTAGACTCATCCATCGATGGCTCCATGTGTTTGGATTTCATCACGATGATTTCGAAATTCACGCACCAGTAAGGGACTCCCAATGCACATTGATAGGATACATTACCGTGACATTGATTGATCGTTATAGAGATCAAGGAAACCGCCGTGTACTGTTCTTGGGCTCTATGACGATTAAAGAAGGGACTTCCTCAAGTGACGACGACGATTTACGAGTGTTTCAAAATTTTGGATGGTGGGAGTATTGTCCAGAAGACGGGGGAGGCATTAGGAGCATGATGGTACAGTTTGACAGTCAAAACACACATGTAATTGGAAATGTTCACTATGGTAGTGGATTACCAAGGGATATATGACTCTTGCAAAACTGTCCTCCCAATTGTAACATTGCAGTCAAAGTAGTTTATTTTGTGTTGTGTAATTTTGCATTATGTTATCGTTTTGCATTATGTTATGGTCTTAATATTTTGTTTGATTTTTTTTCCTCTTCTGTAAGCTGGTTTTTCTTTTGGTACTCTTTCATAAGTTGCTTCCAAATTTCCACATATTCACTCTTCTCTTTCTTGATTACATTATTTTGTCCAAATATCCTTTCATAGCTACGGTCAGTTTTATTTTTCCATCCCCTCTATTACTGGTCTTTGGGGTTTTACCAAACACAGTGATGTTCCGGGTTCCACATTGTATCCTGCTTTGTCAGTCAACATTTCCAAAACTCTCTTCTTCCCTGGGACAAAAGCAAAGCCACATGCCATCTTTTTGAAAGAGATTTCCTCTCCACAACACCAATCAATATTCTCTTGGCTGAATTTCATTGCCTTCATCTCGGGATGAGCTCCATCAATGATGTGGTATTCGACCTGGCCGGTCTCTGGAGATATGATGGGCGAAATACCAATCACATGCCTGGTTGTGTAAGTGCGAAACTTCAGTTCCAGAGAAACCAACATGGGGACACTCAATTTGGTAACAAATGAATGTAAACCGGTAAAACCTGTAAGTTGTGGAAGAACCATGATGTCATATCCGCAATGCTTAATACACGTCTGGATTTCTAGCAGGCCGCGATATGATTGCTTTGATTGTAAATCCAACAACTTTTGTTTCAAACCTGTATTGAAGTGATTGATGTATGTTAAAAGATTCACTGTATTTCCAAACGCACAGTTCAACTTTTCTCTTGTGACTGGTATTGGGAATCTGATGGAAAAATCCACCACCGGTGGAGAGGAATGGTAATCAGGAGCTAAGCCATCCTTCTTCTTCTTCGCAGCCCTTGGAGGAAGTGCCCTGAGTTCTTTCCCTCGTGGTACATTCCGAGGTGGGACCAAAACCCTCTTCCTCCCCGATCTTGCTGAGCTATCTACAGACTCTATTGGATCGACATTCTCCCTGTCGCTGCCATTGCCAGTCGCAGTTGGGTCAGCACTGTCCCCTGTTGCTATTGGGTCAGTAGTGTTGGCATCAAAGTTCTCGCTGGCTGTGCCGCCGACATCTTCTAACTCAACACGAAAGTCATCAGGATCCTCTTCTACATGTTTGCCTTTCATGACCTTTGCAAAGTCCTTGTCCTGAAAACAGGGATTGGTCATTCTCTCCATAGCCTTCATGAAGGGAATAGTACCATACAGGAAGGAGGTTGACATTGCAACTTGGGTGTCGGCAAATCCATATGAACAGGTGTTGTCGAAACCCCCATGACGTCGTATCCGAAGATAAGAATGGTAGGGATGGAGAACAGTTACCTGGAAAAAGTCCGGTGCCTCGTATTCTTGTTTGAGTGACTCAAAATGATTGCTCAGGTTACTTTTCACCTTCTCTGGAAGAGCCACCTCCATGTTATGTTCAAGTCCCTCAAAAAACTTCACGTCTTCCTCTAAAATACCCTGAACTGTTGGACTTGCAACCCATTGGACACGTTTTGCTGCTTTAGAACGATCACCTACAATGTCATAAAATTCTTCCCCCTTCAGGAATTTAGATATATCTTGCAGTTTCTTATAATGTGAAGGAGTTACTTCAGATGTCATGACATATATATTGGAGTCCTTGATTATCCTCTTTCGGCCCTCCTTGGTGAAAATATTTTCACACCCATTCGAACACTCGAAAGCAAATTGACGTGCGATTTTTGGAATCCGCCTATAGATATGTGCATCATCACTACCTTCTGGTGCCACTTGTAGGTATGCAGCCAGTAAACCCAACTGATGAAAGAAATTGAATTCATTTTCGGTCATCTTGAAGAATTTTGTTCAAGTGCACGCAATCGCCCTCTTCGAGTAGTTGCCCAATATCACGAGGCATAACACAAAGAAATGATGGATCCTTCCAGTCCACCTTTGTGACGTGAGTCGCTCGGCTCCCAAGAAGTCCCTCCACATGATCAAGCTCAGGCTTCCAATCCTTGCCGTTGCCTTCAATTTCTCGCAGCTGTAAAATTTTCTCATTATGACTGATGGGAAACACCGTCTCCACGTCTTCCCCATCCATCACCCTTTCGAATTTTTCCTGCAAAACATTATGATCTTGTCGTAGGGTCCTTGTCTCGCCATGTTCAGTCGAAGGGGTTTCATCATCATCATCATCATCGTCCGGTGTTCCAAATATAAATTTTACAATGCTCTTCCACGACCTGGCCGTCCCTACGCTCCTATGGCCTACATCATTTTTCAGAGCAGAGAGAAGCATAGAGTCGTCCCCTATGACATTATCCAACTTGGAGGAATCAGGAACACACTCCACAATAGAGGTATCAGACTGCATTCCCATGAGATGCTTTGCATGCAACCTGAAGTCCATTTGAAAAGAGTAGTCTTCTGGTTCAGGCGGGTCCACTGTAAAGAGCTCTGATGAATACAGTTGGAGTCTCCTTGCTAGCCGATGGGTGATTGAGACGTATGGGATTGCAACCATGGCATCGTGGAGTGACTCATATTCACCAGAAGAAGAAGCATGTACACTCTTTTACAGCACTGACACCAAAAACTGTATTTCCCAGATGCGGGTTGCTTGTAGATGACCATGGCGAAGCACAGACAGTTTCAATGCAGCAATTACTGCTAGCCCACTCCTCATGATGTTTATACCTATTATCCTTTGCTCCAAACTTGAATACATTATCCAACATGGAGCCAATGTGGAGGCCAAACACTTCATCCCCTTCAGGATCCCTAATCCCGAGAATCAAGTTATCCATGGAAAAAATATTAGACCTTATCCTCTTGAGAAATATGTTCAACCAGTTAAGGTTGGCTGACGAGGATCGGTTTATCAAATAATCGGCCAGATGCTTCTTCACTGGTTTGAAGTAAGGTGATTTCATTGATTTGTTGACAACCCGGCCTTGGATAGTACAGGCCACTAACACACAAATATTGTGAAGGAAAGTGCGAAGCGATCCATCATCGGGAAAGCTTGTGTCTGCCTGTTGACAAGAAAGGTCCATCCTGTCATCCACATCAGGCTTGAAAATGGAGCCATGCAGGACATCATAAACTTGAATGAAGTCCAAATATCCCGCAGATAGAAGATTGACAAGGTGGGTCTTGTCCAATAGGGAGGGACCATGAACTGCAAAGATGGCATGCTTGTAGTCCGTCTGGTCTTTTGTAAACCAAAAAGCTGTGAAACGAAACGAAGTAGGACTGGGTGGATCTCGATGTTGGGAACAAAAACAACCGTGACACTCATGTTGGACAAACATGACAGTTCAAGATCGACTTGATCGTCTCTGTCAATGAAAGAGCGCAGAGGACCAAAGACAAGAGGGACGTCAGCCATGGTTTTATTCAGGTCCTCATCTTCTTCACTTTTGGCCTGGAACTCTTCAATCCTGCACGAGTGTGTCATAAGACATAAACACCTTGCGAACGAAGATTGGGCAGAGAGCTTCGCTTCCAATCCATCACATGTCTTCATGACAGAGTCGATGGTGTCTTTTTCCCTGTACAACTCCATTCCTGTCGTAAGGGTAACTTGGGAGGGTAAAGCTGAACCCTTTGATCTTTCCTGCTGATACAATCGGTAATTGTCGCGAAAAGTAACGATGTCCTCTGGGGCTCTAGTCGTTTTTTCTACCAATTTTGCAGTCTTCTGTTTTGAATACCTGGAGTTGCAATTGATGTAGTGACGGCAATGGTAAGATAGCCCAACTAGCAATTTCCTGGGACAGTATGAATCCTGGACTTGCCCGGGAGTGGTCGTTGGGGTACTTCTCATACCAGGGGTGATGTCTTCTACACTGGCTAGTTTTTTCTTTCTCTTTTTCGCTTTTGCATTCCCCTGCGACTCGCGTGCATCGGTTTAACTGTCGAAAGATCCACCTCACTTTTCTGGTTGTTGATGCTCCACTTGATTCTAACAGAACTAGTATCAACTAATTCCTCGGTTAACCTGACCATGGAATCAATGGTCGCAGGATGATCAGTTTTGCCCACCCTGACAAAAACATCCAAGTTCTTCTCCACAACCCAAGAATCGGATGAGAAAAAACAAAATTTAGGATGTCCTCTTCGGTGATAGACTCTTCAGTGTCACGTTCGATCAGGTGAACACGGTACACAAACGATTCCTTGTCCAGCACATAGCCATGTATGAACCCAGTACACTCTATGTTATCCACTTCCTTCTTAATGAATGTCCCAATTCTATACTTTGGTTCTCTAGGATAAGGTTCGCCCCTTGCTCTCTCTCTGGCTCTGAATCTGATGTGTCTCTCTGGAGTTCAGGATTCTCATTATCAGCATCAAATGCAGCTCCACCGGTTGTTGATGAGACGTTTGGCAATGATACGGTTGCGTCAAGAGGAAGAGCAGCAGATGGTTGGGCGCCGGAGGATTCTGAGGTTGCTTTTGTGGTTGCCAAAGCGGGCACTTTTGATTTGTCTGGTATCTTCCTTGTATTATATGAAAAAATTGTTGGATTATGGGTGGGAGCCGTGGCAGACGCTCCTGGATTAGCTGATTGAGAAGACAAACTTGCAGCCTCTGCAGAACCTGGTGTTCTGGCAATACTTGGGGGATAGGAACTGATGTTGGAGGAGGGGGGAGCTTATGAGTTGTTGCGGGAGGAATTGCTGAGGCCGCATTGACAGCTTGTGGTTCGGACAGTTGTGCTAAAGGCTCCGCTGCTCCAACTATACCAGATGCAATGGGGACTGTATTTGGTTCAGGAAGTTGACACGACTTTGCAGCCCCAGCAGCATCTGTTGCCGCTGAAATACTGGGGACAGCATTGGGTGGTCGAGAAGACACACTTGCTGCCTCTGCAGAACCTGGTGTTCTGGCAGTACTGTAGAGGGTAGGAACTGTTGTTGGAGGAGGGGGGAGCGTATGAGTTCTCGAGGGAGGGATTGCTGGGGCAGCATTAACTGCATGTGGTTGGGGGAGTTGTGCTGCAGACTCTGCTGTCTCAACTTTACCAGCAGTGATGGAAACTGGGGTTGGTTCAGGAATTTGACTAGAAGAAGGGGCTATCTGTGCTGGTCTGACAGGAAGTGAAGGGGTAGATGAAGCAGCACCAGATTGGAGAGGATCTCCAGGAGGTTTGATCGAAGTTGTCATGGTCAATTCTCCACGCATCCTTTTATATGCATTGGTCACCACGGTAGAATGTGGCGTGGCAGTTGGAGGAGCCCTCTCTTTAAATGTCAAGTGGATTCAATATGATGTGTAAGTAAATTAATCATTCAATGGGAGGAGTCAGTTGAGAATATGTCGACTTACTGTTTTTTTACTCCTGTTGTTCTGCTTTGATGTGACCTCTTTGGAAGCTGTTTTGGGGTGGGGGTATAGTTCATGTAAAAGAACTTGAGCCCAATTCCACACCAGGTTTTGGAATGACACTGAGAAATATGATCTCGCAACCCATTGGCTGTGAACTCTGTGCCATTGCATTCCATACCCTCAAGGATTGATTCCAAAGAAAACCTTTCTCGCCAAGTTTGGTTAAACTTAGCAAAGGGACAGTAACTCTTCGAGACATCCCTGGTGTCGAATGCAAAATACAATGGAAAACAGGATCTGAGATGCATGAAGAATTCCGCATCATTTTTATCCAAGTTGGTTTTCTCTGCCTTCTTTTGCATATAACTGGCAATACTGGAAACACTGTTGCCGTCAGAATCATAGCTCTTGTCATTATCCTGGCAACTCGGTAATACCAGTTTCTTAGCTTCAATCAGAGCTTCCACAGCTCTGCGAGCTTTGACGGCAGCATTGTCCCTCTTGACAAGCCAATCTTCATCCAGTACCATGTGACTTCTCAAATAACCCATGTTCATTGAAGGATACCATTGAGCAATGGATTCCAAGTACTCCTCTCTGGAAAATTTCGGAAGTGTTGCAGGAGCACTGGGTGCTGCTGTTTGTGCGGCAGCTGGTGGGCATGCAGCCTCTTCATGGGGACTTCGGAGGGAGCACTGGGGGCGTCTGGAGCTCTGGTAAATTTCGGAAGTGTTGCAGGAGCACTGGGTGCTGCAAGTTGAGCGGCAGCTGGTGGGCATGCAGCCTCTTCATGGGGGACTTCGGAGGGAGCACTGGGGGCGTCTGGTGGGCAAGCTGGTTTCGAAGCCCCATGTGGATGATCTGCAACAGAGATGACAGGCTCAGATTTCGAATTATCAACAACCTTATGCTCTGGGTCATCAGCGGAAAGAGTAAGATTATGCTCTGGAGTAGGGAACAACAAGGTATCCATCTGTTGGCAGCTTTCATATTCCACTGATCCAAAGCGGACGTAATGCAACATGCAGACCTTATCCCTTGCATCTGCTAACACCTCATTTTCCTCCACAACATCCACATCATGATCATCAAGTTTGTACCATTGTGATGATGAAAAATTACAGAGGTATCCATAATAGTGAGCACCATTGGGGGCCACGACGTCTGTTGCTTCCAACTCCTTGTTTCCCTCTTGGTGAGCCACGTCTTCTGTTGCTGCCAACTCTTTTTTAGATCCTTGTTTTCCACCTTTTCGTCGACCTTTATTCCCCTTCTTCTCTTTGTCTTCCTTCCTCGCCTCGTCTTTTTCCTCTCCCAGGTAAACTCCTCCTCGACCTTCATGAATGGAGATGAATCTGAGCCTGTACTTGAGGACTTCATTGGGAGGTTGTTCTTCCGAGGATTGCAATTGATTCGTTTCAAAAACCTAACAAATACGATGTAATAAATGAGATGTGATAATGCAACAAAATAGTTTGATTTCAAATTGCCAATGCAATCATTGCAATGTTCTTACCACGGGAAAGTTGAAGCTGTTATTAAGTTTGATTTCTGTGTAGTTGCCATCAATTGGACGATTAATTATTCGATAGATCCCTATCACCAATATTGGGGGGAAGACTATTGACAAAAACATATTCCCATGTGTTGGCCTTGACCGAATTAGCCTCATCAGGTTTCCAGTCTGAAATGACTTCAGCATTAGCCTCGGCCTTATCGAAATATTTCTCTCTCAAAGCTTTCAGGAGATCCCCTCTGTTGATTGACATGAAGAATAAATGAGGGATTGCATGGGGATAAAACTGTGGCATGCAGGTGATGACTCACTTCTTTAGATCTTCTTCATTGATAAGAAGCCAGCTTTGAATAAGGGATTTTTTACTTTCCCTAGGCTTGGCTTGGGAGTTGGTTTCAACAATCTCGCGGTAAAATGTATTTATTTCAACCTTGTACAGGTGAGAAACTTTGAGAATTTCAAAGTAATGGTTGAAGAGAATGGTCCAGCATTCATCCATAGCCTCGTTTTGTGCTTGAGACAGATTAAGAACGTTACAAAGCCTTGCCATTTTAGTTTTCAAAGCCGTCCTTGTCGTTGACAAATGTGTCTTTTTGTCTTCAATACTTTTTTTCATACTGGAGAGCAGTTGTTTCAGACACTTAATACCTTCAAACAGTCTCGTAGGGGACTTCTTTTCCCCGGCGAAATCAATGGCGTCAAATTTTTTTCTGTCTGTCTTAGTTAGTTTGGCATCGTTCAATCCATTTGTGAGGGGGCGCTACCCAAAATGTTATCTGTACGAGCGTTGTGAGGTAGCAGGTGTTTCCAAGGTTTGGTATCCCGGGCGGCATGATGGCAGTGGATGAAACCGTGGATGGTGAGGGAAGAGTTGAGACCCTAGGCTGGACTGCCGGAGAGATGGCAGAAGGTGAACTTCCTGGTTCAATAGATGAACTCTCCACCTTGACATACCACAGTTCCAAAATGTTATATCCCCTTGCATATTGGGACATTGGAACATTTGACTTGACTAGTTGAGTCCTTTTTGGGGGATTCAGCATTCCGTCATAGATGACATGATTCCCATGTGGATTTTTGGCGTCCACACTAATTCCTCTATAGTGAGATCCATTATACAGAATCACACTTGCAAGGGTATATCGAATGGCTGGGGGAACGACCACTTGTTTGGGAATGTCATCAAGGGTATGAAAGATAAGTACTGCTGTGTGACAATGGATTGTCATCACCCAAGGACAAGGAGAAATGGAATGTGCCTGTCTGGTCCCATTTTGCGGACAACAATCATAATCCATCTCACTTGTGTAGTTTTTGGGTTCATTATCTGCAATAGCTTTCTCCCTCTGGCATGGTCTTACATACGTTGGAAACTTCTCGTCAATGGTCTTTTGGACTGACACTGTATGTGCATGATTGAGATGGACAGTGTACCATTTTTGATAGACATGCTTTTTTGATTGCGTTTCAAAGTAATGATGCAAGGGGCAACTCTCTCCCATCTTTGAACAGACTTCCCAAATCACCTGCTTTGAGCCATATGCCTTAAATAATTCGCGAAATGGCCTATATTCAGTGAAGTTTCCTTCACAACTCCAATGTTCTGTGTTCCCAATCCTTTTGACCCTTTCTTGTAGTTTGTTAGCTATCTGGGGATCATTGAAGCACCTATCTGACAGCACATCATGGCGGGCTTTATCGAAATCTCCTCTCCTGATGCAAGTCAGGGTGTCCAGGAGGAGCAAATCCTCCTTCACAACAGAATGGGGAACAAAGCACCTGATCCACAGGAAGAAGATCATTTGAAGATTGGTATCGATAGGGCAAGTGTTTGTTACTTGGTATTGGATATTGGAGTAGGGAGGCTTGTATCTATAAGACCATTTGATTGCCGGCAGTTCTAATAGGGCAGTAATGGACAGATCCTAACGAGAAGAGAGATATGTGTGTTTGAGAAACACTAAATCTTTCAAAAACAAAAGAAACTGATTTTTCTTACAGAAGGAGGATTTGATTCAACAGCTTTACTTGCAGTCGCTGAGCTTATTGAGGATGGCATGGCCTTCTCGGGGGGCATTATTTTCTCAGGAGTAAGGTCTGGCGAGCTGGGTAATGGCGATTGTGTGGGAGATTCTATAATTGTTCTTCTCTTTCTGGCTTCAAGCTGAGCTTTTTTTCAGAGCATCAAGCCTTTCTAATTCTTCTTTCTGACGTTTCCGCTTCTCCTCATCCTTCTTCTTCATCTCTTTCAGTTTTCGTTCTTCTTGCAGTTTCTGCATGACTTGTCTCACCTCGAGCGGTGTCTTGTTTATTATCGGCCAAAGGGCCTTCCAAGATTCCTTATCAAATAATAGTGGAACAGTGGGGAAACAGGCAAAACTTTCGACAGTAATATTCCAGTCTTCAACTTTTTTCACTGAAAGCCCCTTTTCTCTCAGCTTTGCGGTGACATCTGTAAATTAAAAAAACATCAGTAAAAAGTACGAGTGCAAGCAGGCTGAAGAGAAATACAATCTTACCCTGATACATACTAAGGCAAACGCCTGATATTGGGTTCAGGAAAACATCATTAAAATTGCTGAATCTCCACCTATCGAAAGCAACCTTAAACTTTGATTTGAAGCTAGACTTTTGGGACCTTTTGACACCTTTGAAGTCGTCAAGGCTAACTCCAGTAAAACCAAGGTCGTGTACTCTAGTGGCGTCAACCGAGGGATCTATTTGATCCCTTGTGTCATTGAATCTCTTTCCAGTGTCGATGTGATCATGCATCCGGACGAGAATAGTTGTCATGGACTTATCTTCCTCTGACAGAGTTCCACCGCTTGAATCCATTTTTTCCAACCAAAGGACATATAACCATGATAGTGTATTCACATGACGAAGTAGTAGGCTAACTCTGAAACATAAGTTAGAAATCTGGTCGAAAGCCTCCTTAGAAGCTCCACGTTTAAGAGTTTCACAAGTTCGATCAGGATCAAAGTTACGCACTGGATCAAAAATATTGCTATTGGGGAATGGCCTCCACGGGAGTATGCTGCTCTGTAAACTTACATCCATTGTGATTCGGGCGGTGGACGACGGAAGTGAATTGGAGGTAGCAGGGGAGCCGAGCAACAACAAGTCTCGAAATGCGAAGGACGGCCAAGCGAAAAACAGAATCTCGTTTCGTCCAAAGAGTCCACACCCGCGAAGGATACTGGTACTACAGTGACAAGACCACGATCCCAGTTTAACACAGAGCAATCAATCGAATCCGAAAATGTGTCGCCCCCTCACGTTTCCGTTCCCGCGTTGATGGGCAGAGGAAACAATGTGGATGTGATTCGGGCGGTGGACGACGGAAGTGAATTGGAGGTAGCAGGGGGAGCCGAGCAACAACAAGTCTCGAAATGCGAAGGACGGCCAAGCGAAAAACAGAATCTCGTTTCGTCCAAAGAGTCCACACCCGCGAAGGATACTGGTACTACAGTGACAAGACCACGATCCCAGTTTAACACAGAGCAATCAATCGAATCCGAAAATGTGTCGCCCCCTCACGTTTCCGTTCCCGCGTTGATGGGCAGAGGAAACAATGTGGATGTGATTCGGGCGGTGGACGACGGAAGTGAATTGGAGGTAGCAGGGGGAGCCGAGCAACAACAAGTCTCGAAATGCGAAGGACGGCCAAGCGAAAAACAGAATCTCGTTTCGTCCAAAGAGTCCACACCCGCGAAGGATACTGGTACTACAGTGACAAGACCACGATCCCAGTTTAACACAGAGCAATCAATCGAATCCGAAAATGTGTCGCCCCCTCACGTTTCCGTTCCGCGTTGATGGGCAGAGGAAACAATGTGGATGTGATTCGGGCGGTGGACGACGGAAGTGAATTGGAGGTAGCAGGGGGAGCCGAGCAACAACAAGTCTCGAAATGCGAAGGACGGCCAAGCGAAAAACAGAATCTCGTTTCGTCCAAAGAGTCCACACCCGCGAAGGATACTGGTACTACAGTGACAAGACCACGATCCCAGTTTAACACAGAGCAATCAATCGAATCCGAAAATGTGTCGCCCCCTCACGTTTCCGTTCCCGCGTTGATGGGCAGAGGAAACAATGTGGATGTGATTCGGGCGGTGGACGACGGAAGTGAATTGGAGGTAGCAGGGGGAGCCGAGCAACAACAAGTCTCGAAATGCGAAGGACGGCCAAGCGAAAAACAGAATCTCGTTTCGTCCAAAGAGTCCACACCCGCGAAGGATACTGGTACTACAGTGACAAGACCACGATCCCAGTTTAACACAGAGCAATCAATCGAATCCGAAAATGTGTCGCCCCCTCACGTTTCCGTTCCCGCGTTGATGGGACAAAAAGACAATGGAAAAACTGTTGCATACAGGGATGGGGGATTTGATGTTTGGCATAAAACCATCCCAGTGTATTCGGTTTCCCCCAAAGTTGGAGGAGGCAGCGGTGGCGATGGAATGGAGATATGGAGCAAAGAATTCTGGGATGTAGAAAATAAGGCAGCATGCATGATTATGCATGATTAAGGCTTATGTTTGAAGGTATGTTATGTAGTTGCTCTATATGAACATTGTACATATCACGTACAATATCACATATTGATTCTGCTGTACATTCAACAGAACGCTTGCATCATCACAGCTCAATATAATATTATATTCTGAGGATTATTTTTGCCCCCCCCCATGTTCATCACCATTGTGGTATTTGGTCAATATGGGCAGCAGGATGCATGGTTATTAAGATGGATGATGCCATCATGTATGATTGTGGGGGGGATATCCATACTGGGTCAGATATCACGTCCCTGACTCCCCACCTTCAGAATGTCCGACCACCTTCCCTCCTCTTCCCTCCAAATGCCTATCGTCCAATGACATCGAGCAGAGCCCCCCCTTCCTCCACACAGTGCCCCGGCCCACTCCTTGTCATCCCCGTCTTCCTCCACTTTGCGTGCCTTCCGTGGCGATGTACGAAATATCATCGGAAACAAATAGCAATCCGCCTTCCGGCAACACTCTCCCCAATCCTGGACCGTCTTGTGTTGCCTACAGAAGGAGCCCAACTGGAAATCACTCATCCCATGCAATTAATACGCCAGCTTCAAAATATTCCAGTGCATCCTCCTTGGGCTCAAATTTTCCGTCAGCAGTGAAGTCATCTACAGCAGATTATTCAATTTCTGCTCCAACAAGTCTAACCCCCTCCCATACCCCATGTACTCTAAACCCATCAACTTACTCAAGAGCATCCTCCTTGACATCAAGCCATCAAACTACAGGGTCGTCATCTGCGGTGCATGTACCACATGATACCCAATCGTCACTGTTGCCTACTTCAACGAACCAAATTCCCATGACATCACCCAACTCTAACCTAAGTTCTGATGATTTGATGGGGATAATAAATGGACAACTACCAGAGTTGTTACCTCTTCCGAATGACTTTCTCCCAGCAAAGAAAAAATTTATTGATCAAAAACATGGCGATAAAATGTGGAGATATGCTGTACACTTTGATAGAAGCCTTCCAGAAAAAAATCCTTCTTATTCTCAAATGGAATCCTTTGTGGAGAAGATCAACATTTTTTATGAAGAAGCCAATGATAATCTGACCAAATGTCTGTTGTCGCATTTGATGGTACGTTGTTTATTTGTCAATTTTATGATTCTTTGAATTAATCCATCATCTGCTACATGTTACTCAATCGAATTAAGACGAGGGCAAAGTTTTATCATCTTAATGTAGAAGGAAGCAGTATTGAGAGTATCCACAATGCTGTCCTATCGTCCAGTCATATTTTGGATGACAATTATCTTGAGCGAGTTCTTGACATCCTAAAACATCCGCACAAGAAGGAGAGGGCATGGTTTGATCGAGCAAAAGTTGCTCTTGAATCAAAATTCAAGGTCAAGTTGCCAGATAACCAAAAACATTTCCTATATAAGATAGCAGACCATCTTTTCAACAATACATTCAATCAAAGGATGAGGAGGGGTATGTTACATAATGTTGGGGGAGTATGGTATGAAAGGATATATCCCAAAATAGCCCAAGTAGATAGTGGGAAGGAGATGAGTTTTGATTCCCTGTTCAAGGGTCCAGTGGTTGTTGAGAAAAAGGTAATAGCAGTTCTGGGATTTCCGTATCATGGATACATTGTCAGGAGAGCAGGTGGAGTCCCAAGATGCCTACCAACAAAAGATGAGCTCTCCAAGGCAATTCAATTCTTACCTGAAGACCAATTTGTAGATCAAAAAAACCCTGCAAGAAGAGAAAGACGAAGGATTTGCAAAATGGAGTGAGTGATATGACCACTATCATGTAACATATTTTCATGTTCATAGGACATTTCATCATTCTGTTACGTTTGATATCTCGTGAGAAGGCAAAGAAGAATGTGTCATCAGTTGAGGTTAGTGCAATCAATGACTCCAACTATAGTCCTAAAAAGAGATGCTGATTAATATTAACTGCTTTGCCTTTATGCTTTTAACAGACATCTGACAAGATAAATGAGGAATTACTTAACAATGTGAGTGTAAGAAACAGACATAATCTCATTCAACACATGGTCTGAAATTATTTGTTTTCTGCTCAATCCGTTAACTTATTGTAGGCAGGAGAGGAGAGAAACAAGGAGATGGCATCTGTAGAGGAAAAGGTGAGCAACAGACACTGTCATTGATTAAGCATGACATTCTAGTATGATAACTGCATCCCTTTTGAAATGACTCATTTTTCTATTTTCACTTGAGAACAAGAAAAACCAACCAAGAAGACAAAGACGAAGGATTTGCAAAATGGAGTGAGTGATATGACCACTATCATGTAACATATTTTCATAGAGGACATTTCATCATGCTGTTACGTTTGATATCTCGTGAGAAGGCGAAGACGAATGTGTCAGCAGTTCAGGTTAGTGCAATCAATGACTCCAACTATAGTCCTAGAAAGAGATGCTGATCAATATTCACTGCTTTGTCTTTTTACTTTTCAACAGACATCTGACAAGATAAATGAGAAATTACTGATCATTTTGAGTGTAAGAAACAGACATAATATCATTCAACACGTGGTCTGAAATCATTTCTTTTCCGCTCAATCTCTTCACTTATTACAGGCAGGTGAGGAGAGAAGCAAGGAGAGCAACATACACTGTCATTGATTAAGCATAAAATTCTAGTATGTTAACTCCATCCCTTTTGGAATGACTCCAATATTTAAGGTGTTGAACAATAAAACCGAAGTTGTCGGCGGAAAAAAAAGAAGAGGTAAGATATGAATTGGAGAGCATCACCAAAAAGACCATTAGATTCACAAACCACATCCTAATATCATCAAAATGTCATTCCTTTGATACAGGTAAGTTTTTTGGTACATGAAGTGAATGAGTTCTGTCAGACTTTTTTATCTATCCCTGTTATGCATAAGATACAGGTAATTGGGGAGGAATATATGGGGAAGGACTGGAGAACTATCACATTTAGACGGGATCATTCTATTCAATTGAAAAAGAACGCTTATTGTGTATTCATCTGCCAGAGAACAAACCTTCCAGGAGAATGCCAACATGCAGTTTGTCATGAATGCCATGAGGAACATTCAAAAGCCCAGAAGAGATCAAGAGGTGGCGTTCCAAGTGAAAGGGAGTTGATGATGTCTTGTCATCATGAGCTACGCAATCTACAGCTATGCACTGACATTTGGTGGTGTACCAAAGATAATATTGAGCGTCAACATTGGTTTGAGCGTGTCAAGGGTTTTGCTTTCTGTGAGAGGATGTTCATTGTAGGGGATATGTGAGAGTGATGAGAGAAAGGAGTATGTTTTGCTTTAATGATTGGATGAGTGTGTTTTTGAGTTTGTTTTGGGGCAAAAATCTAGTCCAATAAAAATTAATTTCTCTAAAAGAATGATTTTTGTTGGAACAGAGGAGGTACAATATTCAAAATGCGATTTCTCATCAAAAGTCGATTTTGTATGAACAGAGGAAAAAGGATTCTCAACAAAGCTACTCCTACCAGAACGCCCGCGCGTGTTGGCACAGTTCGCTGTTAGTAAATCTGTTAGTTAGGATTTCGGAGTCAATCATTTCGATCTCAATCAACTCTGTTAGCTAAAACGTTAGCAAAAACGGATGTTGTTAGTTAGACTGTTAGCAAGTGGGTCAAAAGGTAAGATAGGACGGAGGCCTCAAATGTACTAACAATTTATCTAACATTTTTGATTTTTCATGAACTAATGAGAAAACTGCCCCAGTATAAATCCTACATACGATTTGTTAGCAAGAGATAATTTGTCACTAACAGTCTTGCTAACACCTCGTTTGCAGTGGAGGAGTTGATTTGCAATGTAAAGGAGGAGTCAAATTCTCGAGAGGAGTTTTGCTGGAAAATGGGGAGGCGTTCTGGAACACAAGTGATGGTCCCTTGAAAGCGGTACCTAGGCCTGTCACTTCTTATGTCAAGAGTGAAACTAATAAGCTCACATTCCCTAATATCTCCTAGGTTAATCATTCAGCAGGATATGCCAATGAACCTTCTAGGCAAAGACATCATCCACCTCAAGGAATGATAGAGGAAAACATTCATCCTCCTTCTCCATTTGCTTCAAAACGTGGTTTGTATAATTTGCACAGGAATGAATATCCTAGTTATTGCCCCACAATACCTCCAATATCAACCCATGATGATGCGTCACAACAATCATTTGATAAGACTCATAGGTATCTGAAGTCTGTCGAACATCAAGAAACGGACAATCCGGTTGCCACAGATTCACATCCTCCCTGTGATGCAGTAGCACGTCGCATTATTAAGGATAAGGATGGCTCTGACATTGAGCAAGAGTGGATTGAACAATATCAGGGATGGCTAACAACTAGGATAGGCAATCGGCATCAAAGTAGTTGTGAGTGTATTCGTTGCTTAGATTACCTTGTCTGAAATGAGGACTTACAACAACATTGTTTGCTACATAACATCCCCAGACGAAAAGAAGAGGGCACTAAACGTTTTGAGGAATGCGCACCACTTTAAAGAGTCCGACAAACAATTGCAATTGATGAGAGATAAACTCAAGAACCAGCGGCAACAAAAAATAAAAATATGGAAAAGCGGAAGAAAGAGAGAATTGAAAACGGTAGTGAGTACAAGGATGCTGTTGTATGTCTATGCAGATGATATTCTTAATTGCTGTCTTTCATTCCGTCAAAGCTACCTCGGATGGTGCAAGCATCGATGAAATATCGAAAGATGTTGCACAAAAGTACCTGCAGTTGCTAGAAGAGGAGCAGGAGTATGATGTGGATAAGCTTTCGGATGTGAGGGAGTGTGATACTGGAGAGTTGGAATACCTTACTACATGGAAAGGATACGTAGATAGTACATGGGAAAAAATTGATACCTTCAATGGCCCACTGAGTAAGTACTGCATTTCTTCTTTGTTTTCGAGTGGTTCTGTCACTCCAATACTACAAAACCGCATTCCTGGTTTTACCCAACAGGAGAAGAAGCGGAGAACCTTGCTAAGAGATATTGGGATGGTAAGAAAGATAAAGAGACATTGATCAAAGTGAGGAAGATAACGTCAACGAAGACGACTGGGATAGATCTGGAGAAGCCTGCAGCTAGCAAAGAAAAACAACAATAGTTATGAAAACGGTTGCAGCGCGTCATCCCACCAAGTCATCCTCAAAGAAGTCCTGCAAAGACAAATCTATCACAGGGATGGAAACTGGTTTGACGAGGAGGACCGATGGTGGAGAGATACATTCATGTCATGAAAAACCACGGCCCAACCAGAAAGCATGTCCTACTCGGACCAAGAAGAAAGATTCTCTTGTCATTGCTAAAAAGAAAGATCGTAACGAATGCAACGAGAGGAATGATAAGGTGCGTGAAATGCTTTGTTTGATGTGTGGCACGATCAGTGATAAAAATGCCCAACTTACCATGAAATGTAGTCTCGAAAGAAAGATACGAAGGTATGACATAAAAAAACCAAACTTGTTGTACTTACTCTCCTATTGATTGCTCACGTTTCACTCATTTGCTGATCAATGACCAACCTCTTTCGTTGATGCAAAGAGGGGGACTCTTGACCACCACGACAAGGAGTGCAAGAAGGTGATGGATATGATTACTGTATTCTCACCTTTATACCAATGGATACTTACTTGTTTTGTGTCTCTATTTTTCAAGATGAAATGTTCGACAACCAAGGTGAAAAGAACTTCTTAATTCTGTATTGTGCCAAACATATAATTAAACTCCTTTTTAACCCAACTGATGTATTTTGGCAGGCACTTAATGATCTCCCTGTGAGTTGTCATTGTATCAACCTTACAACATCATTCCTTTTAAAAACTTTTCCTCACCAGCTTTTCATGTTACTGTGAAGTGTATTCCACACAAGGTGAGATCTCTCCCTCTTAAGTGTTCGATATAGTCCTTTTTTATACTTACATTTGCTTTATCGTTGGTCAAAACGTTTGAAGTATGATGATGACATGGTGAGAAAGCGGACCCCCCTTTTCTGCGTCCTGCTATGTTCCCCCTCTCTCTAATGATCGTTCACTGTGACTATTTCTGCAATACACTATATAGACGGTGAGTACACTCTACTGGCCCTTAATTTGGTCTCTGTTTCATGGCCAGCTTACTTCATTACATTTTTTTCAAAACAAACCATAGAAACAAGAAAGAGCCATTTATCACAAAGACTGGAGAAGCATACAATACGACCGAGACAACCCTATTTGTATTACGGAGCATGATATTTATTATGCATGTTTGAGGGCAGTTAGTGGAAATGGTTTATGCCAATATGCAATATGTATGGAGTGTTATGACAAAAACAAACCGAAGCGTGTCCGAGGTAATAGGAGCAAGTCTGCATGTCATTCAAACGCTTGGAAGCAAGATATGTGTTGTCATAGATTATGTGATCTTGAGGTGACGAGGGATCCTTGGTGGTGTGCCAAAGCTGTTCGTCATACTGAAGTTTGGGAAGGTAGAGTTTCGGGTTGTATCAGTTGTGAGAGGGAGTTCTTGAAAGTAGGAGGGAGAGGTTGATGGTGTTTTTACATCAGTGATACAAATGAGTAGTGAGAGGGAGTTCTTGAAAGTAGGAGGGGAGAGGTTGAGGGTGTTTTTAATATCAGTGATACAAATGCACTATGAGCAGTTACAAGTACCATGGGGAGGGTGGATAGTATTTGTTGGCATGGTGTGTGCTATTATAATGTGAATCTACTGTTCGATGTGGCAACTTTTTCATGTGATTGGTTGAATACTGGCTTTGACACTACAGGTCCTGTTCAAATCCTGTTCATAACGTGAAGTATCAGATGGCCGGATTTGTACCGGATTTGTACCGGATCCAGTCAGTTGCATAATTTTCAGTATTAAAAATAAACTCTGTATGAAGCTGGATTCTAATCTGCCGGATTTCAGGTAGTCCCTCATTTCTACAACTCGAAGTAGGCAAAAATAGAATTTGTTCAAACCAAGAAGTTTCGTGAAACTCCTACCAATGCAAAATCGAAAATGATAAAATTACATTTTTGAGAACAAAGGAGTACTCAAAACGGTACTCCTACCCTTGGTCGGAGTTGCTCTTTCAGTTCTGACCGCGATCTATAGTTGACTTATAGTTAGAATCTATAGTTAGGGGCCCAACTATAAGGAGTTATAGTTGGCCTATAGTAAAAACTGCATATTGAAGATAAGAGTTATAGTTGCGAAAATATTTCGCACAATGATCAACTAGCAAAACCTTGTTCACATAGGAATTAAATACATCTAAATTGGAATCATTTTTTAGACATATGGGAGCCTACATACAGGAACCTATAGTTGGCCTCCTGTACAACTATAACCACAACAATATTTTCGGTAGCAGTGTTAGACCAAATCCCTTATTTTGGCTGTGGCCATTTCTGTGTTCTTCAAAATTGAAAAAATTTTTGGGTAATACTTTGGGGGGGGGGCCCACCCTAAAAAATTTTTTGGGTATATTGTCAATTTTTCTTATAAGGTTTTTTTTTTTTTAAAAAATTTTTTTGGTTATATATAAAAAAAAAAAATTTTTTTTTTTTTGTTGTTTATAAGGGAAAAAAAAAAAAAAAAAGGGGAAAAAAATGCTGTGTTTTCATATGGTCTGTCATGCATTTGTATAGAAAACAGTTTTTGGTAATACATTTAGGTGGTGTGTTTAAATGGAAAACCACTTTTGGAAGTCCAGTCAGTGGTGTGTCATTCTAATGAGTGATCAATATTAAGATGTGAAAAATGAATACTGTGTTTTCACATTGTAAGTAATGAGTTAACATCTTTATTATCACGCGTCAATATCATAGAAACGATCTATGATGTAATTACCCAAAGTAATATATATTTCACAATATAATATTAATGAATACGATCAACGATGAGAAAGGTCATGCTTTTAAACAACAAAAAGATATTTTATGATATTACCTATGATCGCGATCTAGCACACTGAATAAAAGTTTGATGAAACACATATTTTAAAAGGTCTGAGTGATATCTAGTAAATTGCAAGAAATTACAACTCTTGTGATCATGACATGTTTTGATTCCAAGAACTATGCATTATATCACTGCAAAAAATATCTATATTTCATAGAGACTCAAAATCCTGCAACCAACACAACAAGATGCCTTAATTACAGTAACAGATCAGCATTCTCCAGCTCTACATAAATTCACAACAGTTTGTCCTTCCTTTCAAAATCATAAGCAACTTATTCGCATTTTTGAAGGAGTGCATGGAATGCAAAATCCATGTTATCGTCATAGTTACTGTTCTACCAATGTGGCACCTAGAGTGAAAATTTCTAAAAAATCTTAACAAAATTATATGGATTGGTATGTCCATAACTCCAAAATTCTACACACATTGAGGGTATGTTGTCTGTGTGGTATGGTATGGAATTTTTTCAGAGGAGACTTCATGCTTTGTCCTTACTATGCCTTTCATACTATTACTACATCTGTACGAAAAATACTTTGTCTTTCAAAAGGATTTAGCATAAATTGATGCACAATCATGACACACCCAAGATTGACCAATACTCTTGTGTTTTTTAATTTTGCTCAACATTCCAAATGTATATGTGCTGCATGCATAAGGTGAGAAAAATGGACATCCCATTTCTACAATTATATTTTCATTTACAACTTACTACTGCACCATTGATGCCACATTAGTATCTTATCCCTCAGAATGAACCTGGTACGTTGCTGTACTGCAACAATACAAGGAATGAAATTGAACAGGGGTAATGACTGCAAGGTGAGAAAAATTAAGCCTTCATTTTTATGTGGTGCTGTGATCTACATCTTGAAATTTATTCCTTCTTTGCAGTCCACATCTTGTCTGCCATCTTGATCAGCAGCCTTATTCTTGAGCTGCAATCTTCACCCGCTTAGTGAAAACAGCAATGAAAAGCTGTTTCCATGTTTCTCTAAGGGGAAGGTGAGATGATGGTTTTTCAACTCATTCCGTGTTATTCACAAGTCTACCCTCATGATGAAAGTAATATTCCAGACCCCATACTGGAATTAGGCAATCATACATTGAGTCTCCTCGTGCCAAACTGACCAAGAAAAGGCACTGGGGTCAAAGGATTAGATAAAGGTTACATAGTGGTTCCTTTCCACTTTAGAAGCATATTGATCATTATTATTTGAATTAAAAGATCCCATTCACTAGTGCCACAACTCAAATTTTGAGTGCTTGTTTTATTGAGCTACTTTGATGCCCTGCTTTCACCTCAAAAAAGAGATGAAGGAGATGAGAGAGGCGCTGTGTGACTATCTTACCATCTCTCTCTCCCATGCAGTTTCATGTCTCACATTTAAGCCCAATTCATTGTTAAATTAAGAGTTGGGTTAGTATTATGTTTAGCAATCAAAGTGAACATAAAGGTAATGGAACTTAATCTACCACAGCAAAAAATAAATGTGGTGAGCACATCGTGAAATTTGATTGCTCTAGCATTTAACTCGTTGAATTTGCCATTATAGACAATTCAGGGACACATTTCTCATTTAGTGAGAGATTAAAATAAAGTCGCATAGCATTGAGACATCTCTCAATATACTAAAAATTTTTTAACCCTCCCCCAAAATATTTTTTCAAAAAAAAACCAAAAGTAGGAAACCCCCTTTTTAAAAAATTTTTTTTAAAAAACCCGGTTTTTTTTTTTTTTAAAAAAAAAAAAAAAAAAAAAAAAAAAAAAAAAAAAAAAAAATTTAATTTTTTTTGGGGAAATGGCAAAATGGACCAAAAATAATTTTTCTCCGATTTCTATAAAAATGTTATGGGACATAGATATGGGTCTACTTAGACAATTCCCAAAATTTGAAAAGAAAAATTCAACCAGAAAGGTACTTTTCGGTCGTTTTCGTGCCAAAAATGCGGTTTTTGGCCAATTTTTGCCGTTTTGTAGTCATTTATAGTCATTTTCACATCAGTATAGATACTTTCACAACACCAACCAAGTCAGTAAAGTGATAGCACACAATAATTATTGAAAAATGTACCTTCAAAAAATAAATTTTGAGTAAAAAAGGAAATTTGCGATAAAATTTTGCTTAATTTACTCCAAAATCAGGTGTGTCAAGTCCTCTCTCCAGCAACCATTCACATGAACCAATGGATTATACAATTTTTTGTCAGTATTTGTTTTGTAGGATTTAATTGCCCCTCATCAATTTGCTCCTCATCCCAAAGAATCATCACTTCAATTGTATTTTTGTTTTCGATTTATCACGTACAACGGACTGTACAACGCCGCGATACCACTGCAAAGTCCCATCTACACAATGAAAACACATATCTATTTTGAACCCCCTTCAATATTTTATCAACTGGCCAGCTAGACTCCTGCATTTCCATGAGTTGATCACCAACACCATCCTCTTCTCTACCTTCCTTCTTTTTCATAGCTTTACTGCGTACACTCTCAGTAATTTCTTTACGTTTCTCTTCCAACTCCAGCAAAGCCGCTGATTTGGTACCAAGACTGATGGTATCATTCTTTCGTGTTGGGAGTTGAATAGGAGGCTGAGTTGGGATTGGTTCTGTCCATTGCAGAGGTATAACGGTTCCAATCAAGTGAGCAAAAAGCTCATCAGGCTCGTAGTTGCATCCTTTACTGGACCAAGGGTGATGAGCCTTTTCCCATCCCAGCCCCAGATGACGAATCTTTATCTGTTCTTTAACGTAATAAAGTTTATCTTTCTTTGTTGTCAATTTCTTGTATTCATTTTGAGCTTTGGGAATAGTACTCCAGCATCTAGGAGAATTGAATTGTTGAAAGTAATAGCATGCATCAATGTATTTCTCTTCTGCCTTTTCCAATTTTTCCTCTGCAATAAGTTTGGCCTTTTCCGCTTTCCGCTGTCTCTGGCGTTGAAGGGCATTGTCAAACTCCTTACGAGCACGATGAGAACCCTTCTTGCACATTGACAGCAGCGAATCCTGCAACTCTACTGGCAGTAGATGGAAAGTACCTAATTTGATCTTTTCAGGCGCTGACTTTGCTCGCCTACCAGTAACAAATTGCTCATGACAGCGAACCATATCTTTGTTATAGCGCATCTGCCCAATGCCACTTGCACTGGACAGATTAATTCGACCGGCACCACAAAGGATGTCAGTGAAGGTGGCAAATGTTCCTTCAGACGGGTCATTATTGGCCCTCATACCCAAAGTAGCCATTTCCTCGCTGCGATCAATAACAGCTTGGCTATATTTTCCGCCAGCGGCTGACAAGTACTCAAAAGTTGCTTTTCTAGTATCCTCCAATTCTGTCAGCAGCGTTGTGGCAATTCCAGTAGCCAAGGTATAGCAATACCGAGTTGTCTCCGAATTGCGTTTCTTGGTTGGCCAGAACAACTCATGCATTGCCTCGTCAATTACCAATACACGATCAGAGGTTTTCATGGATCCAATGACATTGCCTTCCTTCTCCTCCTTATAATAATCCATATAATCAGCAAACTCGGGTAGTTGTTCGTATAGGGGCTCAAAAATTGTCATTATGAATTCATAGTCGAGTATGAGCTGCGGCTCTTCTCGAACTTTTATAAAAGCAGAATGCAAGAGGTCGATGGCACGACCCATCGACCTCTCGCCCCACTTCCGATGCGCTAGCTTGTGAGTATTTCCTGCAAGCCAGCGCATCGGAACAACCACAGCAAGAAACATGATCGACGCTACACGGAGTTGAGCAATAACCTCCATCGAACCCAACGCCATATAGAGACAACGTTGGAGAATATTCTCTCCCGAGTCAAGGCAATGATCAGTAAATGCAAGCATTTTGTCAAGGGCATCATACACGGGAAGCACTCCTTCGAATGCTGAGTCCTGTCGACTACCTCCGCACACACGAATAGTTGGAAGGAAGCGCCTCCCAGGGTGATAAGTTATCAAATAGTCATTAAACGCATCACCATGCCCTTTCGGATAATTTGCAGAGAAGTTGTACTCTTTATCCACTTGAATGAGTAATTCACTCAATCGACAAGCCACTCTGAAATTGGATGGGATCATTTCAAGATCATGCTTTAAGTGCTCTTCCAGTTTTCCCGCCATGTACGTTTCTATGTGATCCATCCATGTGTTGCGTAGATGGTTGTGGCAGGATCCCTGGAAGAGCACTCGTTCACTCTCTGGTATCCCCATTCCCGCTGCTGTCTCCGAGATGATCTGTTCAACCCGATTGCCTTGATCGCGTGCAGGATTGCAGTTATCGTGGCTAATCATGCCACCTAGCATCCTTGTGACATCCAAACTAGATGGTTGTGGAAGATTTGCAATAAACTCTGGCTGGTTTGGAAACATGTCAGCAGTCTCTGCACGCCAACGTTTCAACAACTCAGATCCTTCATCGAATGATGACAGGATGGCCCTGGCACACTTTTCCGTTGTACCATCGTCGGCAATGATGGCTCCATTGAGACAGATTGTCTTTAGCTCGTCGTCTTGAGTCAAGAAGCTAATGACCATATTGATAAGGCTCGTTTGACGACGGCTTGTTCCATCATTATGTAGCTGCTTCAAGCACTTTGCATTGCCAATCTGGTACGCAGCAAGGGTTTTGGTCACAAGCCAGAGAGTGGTTCGCAAATTCTTAATGTGTTTCATGCTTGGCAACTCCTTGACAACATCGATATCTGGGAACAGGGTCTTGGCTACAGCGTAGATGTTAGCCTGGATACAGGTAGGAGGTGTCCTGTTGCAGAGCATTTCAAGTATAAGCTTGTCTACATGCGGTAGCCATTCGCTATGTGTGCCTGTGTAATTAAAAATAGTTTAGATGTAGTTTCGTAATAAGAGAATATCAAAAGACTTCATACCTTTACAGTTTCTGTTCGGTACCTGATGTTTGCTGACATACAATGGCTCCCGTGCAGATATCTCTTTCTCGTAGTACAAGTCCACATAACTTATAACAGAGTCAAAGTCAGATTGCATGTTATCGATCTTATCATACAAGTAGTCAATCGTCTCTTCATACTCCTCAAGATGCTGTCTCAGTTCTATACTAGTTGTCTGCTGATCCCTTACCTCATCCTTTAATGCATCATACATAACCTTGTGCTGTAGGTAAGTGGCATGCGTCTCAGCTGCCTTCTTGCTTAGTTTCTGCATCTGTCGCCTGCTGACATGCTTCTCCCTCATCTCAACGAGCAGCTCGGTGAACATCTTCTCATATCCCTCGATGTTGTTGTCGTACTCTTTCAACAGAGTATTCTTGCCCTTAATGGCCTCAGCATGTCTCTGCTTCAGTGAAGTCATTGCCTCCCGGTGTTGGATTTTGAGAGAGTCCATGGCTGCATTGTGATTGAGCTGCACCTGGTGGACTTGGCTTGCTAGAATTTCAGCTTGGTTGGCATTGCGCTCTGCTTTCTTAGAGAGTAACTGAAGTGATGTTCTAGTGAGCAGTTGCTAATGTTTTCTGTAATAAATACTGAAATTGCCATACCTCTATTTGCTTGTCTTTATATTTTAAATCCTGCCTATGGGCTGAACAGATGCCCTCCCTCTCTTGGCGATAATTTCTGTGCAAGCGGTTCAAGTCCTTATCATATTTCCGACCAAGCTCCAACTTATACTTCTGCCTCAGATCCTGAAACACAGAAAGGAGATGAACTGTGAGATAATGTGAGATAAATACACAAGAGATGCGGGGTCCGGGGCGGATGAGCCCTGGGATACACCGACTGCGACGACCCTCTTCTCCAGCTCCTCGTCGAACGAATCCCTCATCAATTCCAGTTGTTCTTCCATATCCTTTGCCAGTACATCCGACCTCTTCCGTGCAGACTTATGTTCCCTCACCTCTACCCTAGCACTCCTCACACTGTCTGCTAAGTCCTGGTTCTTCTGATGAAGCCGACGATTCCTTTCCTCAACAGACTGAAGTGCCCTTGCAGCAGCCTCGGCCTCTTCACGATGGGAGATACTCTCACCATGGCTTTTCTCCAGAGCTGAAATAAGTGATGCCTTGGAGACCTTGCGAGCTTGGCCTTTAGTCTTCATCCGATGGAGAATAGCCTCAGATTGAGACGATTCCAGGGTAACAGCTCCGCCGGCAATCGCGTCAGCGTAGCGCTCATATGTCACTCCACTCTTTTGGTTCTGCTTTGACCGGGGATTCCTCGCGTACTTCGAACGTCTCTTCTTCTTCTTTGGAGCGCATGCCCGTTTATGATCAGTTATTCCCTCGCCCACATCTGTAGGAGACGTCGGTTCCTATTAAACATGAAAGAGATTAGAACATTTGAAAATGTGTAGTGTTGAATAATAATAATAACAATGCAACCTAACCTCAGCTCCACCATTATCATCATCTCCCTTTTGTATCTGTTCTTCTTCCGCTGTTTTATCAGCACGAGCGGTCGCGTCCGTGTCCGTGATGTTGTTCTGTGGCAGACAACAAATTCATGAATATAATTAGTCCGTTTGCTGAATTAAATTAAATCAAATCCAATACCAACATCCTTACCGTTATCTCGCTTGCATAAATGCCAGGGCGTAGGGACAATTGCACACCATTATTATCATCTCCCTCTTGTATCTGTTCTTCTTCCGCTGTATTATCAGCACGCTCGGTCGTGTCCGTGTTGTTGTTCTGTGGAAGACAACAAATTCATGAATATAATTAGTCCGTTTGCTCGAGTAAATCAAGTCCAACGCAAACATTCTTACCATTATCTCGCTTGCATAAATGCCAGGGCGTTGGGACGATGGCTCCCCTTCTGTCGCGTGCTGTGGACCTGTCTGCCCTTCCATTAGAGGGGCTGTGTTGCTCAACCACCTCTGTAATGTAATCGCACTTCATTGATGCAGCTTTTTCTGATGATGCGCTCACCCATCAAGGAAACTACCAATTTGTTGGCATTATCTAATGTCGCCCCCATGCCAACAAAGTGCTGGTTCCTTTGTAGAATGTTCACTTGGGGGTGAACTTTATGTTCGAAAATGGGGGAGGGCTGTTTCAGATCAATTCAATTGATCGACAATTTTGTGAGTGTGCATACCCCTCTCTGGGGGAAATTTGTACTGTACTCCTACCCAAATCGAAATCCAAGTCAGGGTGATTTGGAGTCGTTTGGACATAAAGAAATAGCTCTACATAAAAAAATTGCTGTTGCCCCCCCTATTTTTAAAACTTACATTTGCTTTATCATCGTTCAACACGTTTGAAGTATGAGGCACACTGGAGCAATCCATGTACGTCACCCCAATGAAATATCCAGGAATGCCAACGCTCTTCTCAGACTATTCAGACACGGAGTTTGCAGTCTGTACATCAGGAGGTCACAACTCATGACACAGCAACATGAATCACATGAAACATTTGAGGTATGGGCTAACTTCCTCATCCGTGACATACAGGTATGTCCAAGTGTAGGCCACATCTGCAGAACAATTCGTACCGCAAGGGAGGTCGACAGGAAAACACCATCTTTGATCAAAAAAGCCTTCAATGACAAAACACGAGAATTGTTCGTTGGTGGTTCTCAGATTCATAAGAGCACATGGTCTGTAGCCATCCCTACAGCAGTTGCAGAATGGGATAGGCATCTTTACTCCCTCTTTCCAAATCATTTAGAATCATCCAGTCTGCCATTGACCAAGCTATTTGACCTCAACAACGACATTGTCATGGCCGGTGAAGACTCAGTCCTAACAATTGAAGGTACACCTACTCAATCCATACCTCTCAGTGCATTTAAACCAACTCTTCCACAGTGAGTAGGAAGAGTTACTGTTTATCTATCAATTGACCTGTTTTTGTTCTGCTGATGATTTAACATCTATCAAATATTTACAGAACAACAGAGCACGTTCCCTCTGAAAAGGAGAATGTCCAAAAAGCCATTTATGAGTGCTGGAAACAAGACCTTGGATGCCATGCAGGTTTGAGATATTTTTGGTCACTTTTGGTCACTTTCTGCAAAATGGTCACTGGATTTATCAGTTTGTATGTTATAAAATGCCACCAAAATACTATCCTGTTACAATAAATTTCATTATTCTACTACTACCCCCAATTCTCCCTCACACATGACAACGAACTCTGGGGGTTTTGAGTGGGTTGGGTGAAAAAAACCACAGCTGGTGGCTGGTATCACTGTGGGAAAAACCCTTTGGGCACTTTATCCACGCGATTATGTATATAACTCTGTCGCGAACATAACACATCCAGAAAAATGGTCAAGTTTGTCACTCTGTTCGAGAAAAAAAACCTCAATACATCACCTCTGCAAATAACTAACCTTTGCTTGTTCAGACGTCTTCAATGTCTGAGAAATACATATGATCACGCGGATATATATATAACAACGTCACGAACATAACCTGATTGGTTGGCCAAAAAAGAGACAAATGTCTTATCCATAGTTCACCAAGAGTGGGCAAAGTTATATATATAACAAATGCATAAACTTACCTCTCGTTACGAAAAATATCATACTCTGAACTCTGACTGTTGCCATTTTCCCTGAGTCCTCCTCTTCTTTGGCGGAGCCCATTCATCAAAATCGGAGGGTATTTCGGGCCAAGCCACCTCGCTCCTTTTTTGTCGGTGCTTGAACTTCCCCTTTAACGTGTCCTCGTGTATCCTCACCCAGCGCGATGCTTCCTCTCGAACCCTTTCACTGAAAACAAACAATCTCGGCCCTGGCGAATCGAAGAGGTCATTAAACTCCCTATTGTATCGTTCCATGACATTATTTTTTACACACAAAAGAAACAGGCGTTAGTTCTCATGGTATATACATAAACAAATCATAAACATACCACATCCCCCCGTTTTCCCCCTTCCTTCACCGTACGCCGTCAAGAAACACCGACGGCATTCTTAGGTACAAATACCAAAATATTGTCATCATCATTACCCCCCCATCTCAAAACATTATCTCCTTGATTCAATGTGATCTCCAAAAATATCGTCATGAGACTTCTGCGCAATCAAAAAACACCAGGGCGTAAACTTCCAAAATATCCTCATCATTTTTCCAATGCTCAAAACCTTTTTCCATGGCAACCCCCTCAGTCAAAGTAGTGCATTAGTTCATGTTATATATAATTAATTAACAACAATCCCAACATTCTCACCTTTGCTGAAAATAGGTTATACATATGATCAATGTTAGGAAATGCCAAAGTGTCAAAACTGCTTTTTATATTCATACCAAATTCATGTACTTGCCTTTTTCAGATGATAGAATGTCATGTCATTTTCATCTTCTTGCTTTCCTCTGGAGAGGTAGCACCCATAAATTTACACACAAAATGATGTTATATACATAAAACTTGACATACATAATAGACTTACATAATATTCATAACAAATTCATGTACTTGCCTTTTTCAGGTGATAGAATGTCATGTCATTTTCATCTGCTTGCTTTCCTCTGGAGAGGTAGCACCCATAAATTTACACACAAAATGATGTTATATACATAAAACTTGACATACATAGTAGACTTACATATGCAGCAAGTTATGTACATAACATATCGATGTATCGATTTTTCACAAAGGAGTATTGCAGTTGTGTTAATAAAATAATGCGCGTGATGTACATAAACAATTGATATACATAAAACAGACGTACCTGTGCAGCGAGTTATGTACATAAACAAATCGATTTTGCATTAACAAAGTAGCTTGACAGTGCAGTTGTGTAATAAAGTTTCGCACGATTGCGTAAAAAATGACTTCCCCAATGTGACACGTCCATATTGGGAGTCATTCAGAATAGTTCCGTGAGGCCGCCACACTGCAAACGAATTGTTAGTAAGAGGGGCTGTTCTGTTAGTTAAATTGTTAGTAAAAAAAATTTACTAACAGATTAACTATCAGCACTCAACGGCCGCGCTCCTTGGGAGGAGTAGCTGATTCTTTCTCATTTTTTACTAACGTGTTAGTAAGAATTTATCTCTCGATTGATAACTAACAAATTTACTAACACGAGGTACTAAAACAAGATTCTTTTATCTAAATAATAGAGACACCTAGGTAATTTTTTTCAGCAGGGTAACATTTATGAAGTTCCCCACCCTAGTAGTCTGGCCCTCAACGCACCTAATAAAAATGGGCGGGAAATACCCATGACATTCTTGTCTTTATTGCAAGTGCTTATATAACACAAGCCATAGCTAGACCTTTTCAATTAAATTGTTACATTTTGGATCCACCCATCGATCAAACACACTGAAGCCCACAGACCGTCTTTTGCTCTGCTGTGGCTGCCACCTGCTCACGTTCACCACAGCAGAGGGGCAAAGCAAAAAGAATAGTGAGAAAACATCAAGTTTTGATGATATTACAGTTTTTTTACTCACCATTTTTTCAATTAAATCGCTCCTTTTATTTCATACGCGCGATCTGTGGTTTTGAAGCCCACAGACCGTCTTTTGCTCCGCTGTTGTTGCCATCTGCTCGAGTTCGTAACAGCAGAGCGGCAATGCAAAAAGAACGGTGAGAAAAGATCAAGTTTTGATGATATTACAGTTTTTTACACACCATTTTTCAATTAAATCGCTCCTTTTATTTCGTACGCGCGATCTGTGGTTTTGAAGCCCACAGACCGTCTTTTGCTCCGCTGTTGTTGCCATCCGCTCGCGTTCATAACAGCAGAGTGGCAATGCAAAAAGAACGGTGAGAAAAGATCAAGTTTTGATGATATTACAGTTTTTTTTACTCACCATTTTTTCAATTAAATCGCTCCTTTTATTTCGTACGCGCGATCTGTGGTTTTGAAGCCCACAGACCGTCTTTTGCTCCGCTGTTGTTGCCATCCGCTCGCGTTCATAACAGCAGAGCGGCAATGCAAAAAGAACGGTGAGAAAAGATCAAGTTTTGATGATATTACAGTTTTTTTACACACCATTTTTTCAATTAAATCGCTCCTTTTATTTCGTACGCGCGATCTGTGGTTTTGAAGCCCACAGACCGTCTTTTGCTCCGCTGTTGTTGCCATCTGCTCGCGTTCATAACAGCAGAGCGGCAATGCAAAAAGAACGGTGAGAAAAGATCAAGTTTTGATGATATTACAGTTTTTTTCCCTTACCATTTTTCCAATTAAATCGCTCCCATTATTTTGCACGCGCGATCTGTGGTTTTGAAGCCCACAGACCGTCTTTTGCTCCGCTGTTGTTGCCATCCGCTCGCGTTCATAACAGCACAGCAGCAATGAAAAAAGAACGGTGAGAAAAGATCAAGTTTTGATGATATTACAGTTTTTTTACACACCATTTTTTCAATTTAGTTGCAGCTTTTTATTCTTATTCCCGATCTGTGGAATTTATGCCCACAGACCATCTTTTGCTCCACCACTGCTGTCACCCACTCGCAGTCATTCAACCAGAGCGGCTAAGCAAAAGAACAGTGAGAAAAGATCATCTTTTGATGATGTAGCAGCTTTTTTCCTCACCATTTTTCAATTAAATCTCTCCTTTCCCACAGAGGAAATTAGGGCCATGCCATAACACCCACCACTAGCCATCACAATTCCCTGTCAGGCAATCCTGCGCACACGGTGAGACTACGTTTGATTGTTTGTTATCACAGTTCAAGCCATGAGTACAAGGTAACATTTTTCAATTATATTTTCCACCTCCCTCCCAACTGTACCCTGGGAATCTTGGGCCACCCTGACACCACCCACCAGTAGCCAACTCATTTCAACCAACACTGGTGGCAAGGTGAGACTGTTTTGTTTTGCTTGCTTTTGCTCTTCAGATCACGAGGGTTTAACAATTTTCAATTTACGGTTTGACTTCTCTACATTGGTGCTTTTAATTCTTACACCTGATCTGTGGCAGTGAAGTGCACAGACCATCTTTTGAGCCACCATTGCTGCTACCCACTTGTGTTCATTACGGGAGGATGGCAGCACAACAAGAATGGTGAGAAAAGATCAAGTTTTGATGTATGTATTAATTCTTCATTCACCATTTTTTCAATCAAATTGTTCTTTTCATGTCCTACACACACTCTGTGGCTGATAAGGTCACAGACCGAATTTCGCTCTGCTGTTGCCACCATGCACTTGGGTGAGTTCAAACATTGCAGCAAGGCAAAAGAATGGTGAGAAAGCACCTTATTTTGATGACTTTTCACCTGTATTAACTCACCACTTTTTCAATTAAATTCCTGTTCTCCTATTTTGTGTAATCTATGGAATTGAAGCCCAAGGAATATTGTTACTGCGTCACTGAAGCTGCGTCTCATTTTGTTTCATGACTACAGAGCAGCAATGCAAAAGAAAGGTGAGAAACAATATGCTTTGGTGATGTTGCAGTTTTTTGCTCATAATTTTTTGCAATTAAATTGTTAGGCTTAGGGGTTATTGCGTCCGGTTGTTTGTTTCTGCCTGTTTGTACATTTCCTTGATTGGTGTTTTGCCTGGCCGTGAAGTGTGGATAAACTTTTGATGTACTCTATCTAACTAATATAGTAAGTCTTCATCTGATTTTCTGTCACATCATTTTGTCCCTAAAACTAACGCTAATCCCAACTCTTGATTACTCCAGCACACTTGGATATATTGGCACATTGTTTTGTTTTGAGACTATTTATTTGTAAATATGAGTTTAGACAATAGAGTCATCAACTACTTTGTGTGTGAGAGAGAGGGACAGGAACTTAAAATCATACATTGGTTTTTGCAGGGTGGTCTGATGGATAAAAATATGTGATAGGGCCGCTGAAATTAATTTGCTCTTGAGAATGTAATGTAAGTCTGTTGTCAGCTTGGTTATTTTTGCAAATTCTGTGGTAATGATGATCTAATATTTTACATTCCAACTCTCAGGAGGAACCAATTAAAAAATTGATTTGTCGATTCTGTGAATCACTACGGCTTTGTTTGTGAGAGAGAGTACAGGAGTTTAAAATCATGCATTGGTTTTTGCAGGGTGGTCTGATGGATAAAAATATGTGGTAGGGCCGCTGAAAATTAATTTGCTCTTGAGAATGTAATGTAAGTCTGTGTTCAGCTTGGTTCTTTTCGCAAATTCTGTGGTAATGATGATCTAATATTTTTACATTCCAACTCTCAGGAGGAACCAATTAAAAATTGATTTGTTGATTCTTTGAATTACAACGGCTTTGTTTGTGAGAGAGAGGACAGGAGTTTAAAGTCATGCATTGGTTTTTGCAGGGTGGTCTGATGGATAAAAATTTATGATAGGGCCATTGAAATTAGTTCGCTCTTGAGAATGTAATGTAAGTCTGTTGTCAGCTTGGTTCTTTTCGCAAATCCTGTCCTAATGATGATCTAACATTTTTCATCCCAACTCTCAGGAGGAACCAATTAAGAATTAAATTGTCAATTCTGTGAATTACAACGGCTTTGTTTGTGAGAGAGAGGACAAGAGTTTAAAATCATGCATTGGTTTTTGCAGGGTGGTCTGATTGATGAAAATAGGGGTGTTGAAATGAATTCGCTCTTGAGAATGTAATGTAAGTCTGTTTTCAGCTTGGTTCTTTTCGCAAATCCTTTCCTAATGATGATCTAACATTTTTTCCAACTCTCAGGAGGAACCAATCAAAAATTAAATTGTCAATTCTGTGAATTACAACAGCTTTGTGTGTGAGAGAGAGGAAAAGGCGTTTAAAGTCATGCATTGGTTTTTGCAGGGTGGTCTGATGGATAAAAATAGGGCTGTTGAAATGAATTCGCTATTGAGAACATTATGTAAGCCTGTTTTCAGCTTGGTTCTTTTCGCAAATTCTGTCCAAATGATGATCTAACATTTTTTCATCCCAACTCTCAGGAGGAACCAATTAAAAAAATTACATTGTCAATTCTGTGAATTACAACGGCTTTGTGTGTGAGAGAGAGGAACAGGAGTTTAAAATCATTCATTGGTTTTTGCAGGGTGGTCTGATGGATGATAATAGGGCTTTGAAAATGAATTTGCTCTTGAGAATGTAGTGTAAGCCTGTGTTCAGCTTGGTCCTTTGCAAATCCTGTGGTAATAATGATCTAACATTTTTTCATCCCAGATCTCAATGAGAATGATTCTGTGGATTTACTTCATATGGCCTTGTGTCAAAGTTGAGGAGGAAGGGCATATCATACAATGTTTGGGAAGGGTGGTCTGATTGGTAAAAATATGTTGTATGACCTTGAGTCTTTGTGTTTTCATCACGATTGATGATTTTTTACATCTCCTGCATTGGCCATTTGCAAATAATCTGGGAGAGTCACGTTACCAACATTCAGTGCAGATCTCACTCCCTCGACTGATAATTTGGCTTGGATTGGGAGCAAGCGCAGCGAAGCAATATACAAGTAATGTTTGTCTCCTCCTTCTTCCTCTGTTATGCCATGACCTCTAACAACAACAACATCTCCTCCAACAAAGTCTCCTCATACCTAGCATTACACCTCGAGTGATCTGATTGGTAAGAATATGTGGTACAAGCTTGAAACTGTGTGCTATCAACACATTAAAATATTTTTACATTTCCTGCATCAGCCATTTGCAAATAATCTGGGAGAGTCATTTCATCAAAATTATTATTCACAGGGACAGAAGCCATCAAAGATCATCTTCGTCCTTCTTCGCCGGAAGCCCCTTCCACGCGGTTGTGTTCTCGTGGAATTGGATAGTGGTCGTGTCGATTGTGGTGCCTTCGTCCTTCGTGTGTGTTGGACTCCTTCGGCAAAACGAGATATTAATTGTCGCTGGACATCAGCCGATCGTTGGGTCGGGGAGACTCCAATCTTCGGGAGACTATCTTCCTTTATCCAGACCTACCTTTTGCTGTACATCTTTCCATCTTCTTCTTCGTTCTCATCTATGAAAGGGGGGGGGCTGTGACTTCAAAGCAGACAACTGGGATTGTGTTCTCGCGAAATTCGGTCGTGGTCGTGTCGACTGTGGTACCTTCATCCTTCGTGGGTGTTGACTCTTTCGGCAAAACGAGATCTTCTTTTTCGCCTGACATCTATCTTCAGTTCAGTAGCTTTACTGTCCATACATCAAGGTGCTCATCTACGAAAGGGGGGACTGTGACTTCAAAGCAGACAACTGGGATTGTGTTCTCGCGAAATTCGGTCGTGGTCGGTGTCGACTGTGGTACCTTCATCCTTCGTGGGTGTTGACTCTTTCGGCAAAACGAGATCTTCTTTTTCGCCTGACATCTATCTTCAGTTCAGCAGCTTTACTGTCCATACATCAAGGTGCTCATCTACGAAAGGGGGCTGTGACTTCAAAGCAGACAACTGGGATTGTGTTCTCGCGAAATTCGGTCGTGGTCGTGTCGACTGTGGTACCTTCATCCTTCGTGGGTGTTGACTCTTTCGGCAAAACGAGATCTTCTTTTTTGCCTGACATCTATCTTCAGTTCAGTAGCTTTACTGTCCATACATCAAGGTGCTCATCTACGAAAGGGGGACTGTGACTTCAAAGCAGACAACTGGGATTGTGTTCTCGCGAATTCGGTCGTGGTCGTGTCGACTGTGGTACCTTCATCCTTCGTGGGTGTTGACTCTTTCGGCAAAACGAGATCTTCTTTTTCGCCTGACATCTATCTTCAGTTCAGCAGCTTTTCTGTCCATACATCAAGGTGCTCATCTACGAAAGGGGGCTGTGACTTCAAAGCAGACAACTGGGATTGTGTTCTCGCGAAATTCGGTCGTGGTCGTGTCGACTGTGGTACCTTCATCCTTCGTGGGTGTTGACTCTTTCGGCAAAACGAGATCTTCTTTTTCGCCTGACATCTATCTTCAGTTCAGGAGCTTTACTGTCCATACATCAAGGTGCTCATCTACGAAAGGGGGGACTGTGACTTCAAAGCAGACAACTGGGATTGTGTTCTCGCGAAATTCGGTCGTGGTCGTGTCGACTGTGGTACCTTCATCCTTCGTGGGTGTTGACTCTTTCGGCAAAACGAGATCTTCTTTTTCGCCTGACATCTATCTTCAGTTCAGCAGCTTTACTGTCCATACATCAAGGTGCTCATCTACGAAAGGGGGGGGGCTGTGACTTCAAAGCAGACAACTGGGATTGTGTTCTCGCGAAATTCGGTCGTGGTCGTGTCGACTGTGGTACCTTCATCCTTCGTGGGTGTTGACTCTTTCGGCAAAACGAGATCTTCTTTTTCGCCTGACATCTATCTTCAGTTCAGGAGCTTTACTGTCCATACATCAAGGTGCTCATCTACGAAAGGGGACTGTGACTTCAAAGCAGACAACTGGGATTGTGTTCTCGCGAAATTCGGTCGTGGTCGTGTCGACTGTGGTACCTTCATCCTTCGTGGGTGTTGACTCTTTTGGCAAAACGAGATCTTCTTTTTCGCCTGGCATCTATCTTCAGTTCAGCAGCTTTACTGTCCATACATCAAGGTGCTCATCTACGAAAGGAGCCCACTCTCGAGGAAAGCTGAGAGTATAAAATAGGCCCACTCTCGAGGAAAGCTGAGAGTATAAAATAGGCCCACTCTCGAGGAAAGCTGAGAGTATAAAATAGGCCCACTCTCGAGGAAAGCTGAGAGTATAAAATAGGCCCACTCTCGAGGAAAGCTGAGAGTATAAAAAAGGCCCACTCTCGAGGAAAGCTGAGAGTTTAAAATAGGCCCACTCTCGAGGAAAGCTGAGAGTTTAAAATAGGCCCACCCCCAACAATCAACCTTGTTACAATCGGTAGCTATGTGGAATTGTTAAGAAGTAAGCAGGGTTTCTAAGTTATAATAATCTGAATAACTAATGAAAAAGAACATACATTACACAACAGAAATAATTAATCTATCACCGTATTATTAGTCAGCTATTATATTATGAATTGGAATGTCAATCCATATGCACATCAAACTAAACTCTTATAATAGTTGAAGAAATCATTTTTATTTTTGGCTCTTCTAAAAGTGCACTGTTTTCTGAAAGTAAGCCATGTTGGCCATGGCCATTTTCTTTACTTGCTGAGTAAATTTTAGAGATTTTCACATTCTCAAAGGTCCAACAGTGTAATGATACTAACTAAAACACAATTGAAGTGAAGTTTATCTCAGTCTTTTGGGTCTTACAGCGCACGAACACCGACTAAAACACATTTGAAATACATCATTAGGACTATTGAACAGGTGTAATCAACTGGGCCTTTCATCTTATGATATGTAGTGATCATCTTTGTCTTCTTTCTTTTTTTGCTTCTAACAGACCACCAATGAATGCTTTCATTTCATGTGCTTTATTATAAAAGTTTGGCGTCCAGATTAAAATGGCCGATTTCAAGTTCTCCTAAAAATGATACTGTCATTCAGTGTTTAATAAGATTAATTTACAAACGCCTAAAGTTAAGGTAGCTTTCCATATAAGAGAAATTCGAGATTGAAAACAAAACATCTTGACTGCCGATCAATTGTGTGTTTGATTTATAAAGAATTCAGCTGAATTACTTAGCAAAACCACCATACAATACACACCTCATAATGATTCATAAATTCAATATACCATTAACAGGAAAGCATTCCAATATTGCCATATTCAATGATTTTACATTAACCTTAGCATCAAGACCTTGTCTAAAGTCACCATTTGCCATGTTTGTCCTTCTCCGCAAATTAATTCTTTTGTTACTCTCATAATAGTCCAGCCCTATTTTGAGTTTAGTTTGACAGTAATTTCACCGTGACAAATTCCGCCTTTTACTTAGGAATTACTGCGGGTAATTTGCAACCGGTCTCTGAAGAAGCATTTTCACAACTTGATGCAACATTGGTTGCAACTTACACATATGCCAAATATATAAGGAAGCATGAAACGTCTGGATGACAATAATATGATATTACTCTTTTGAGATGCTCATTTTTCTCCAGTTACCATTTGCAGATTATGATATCACTGAGCTTCACAGTCACAAGTTCACATATACCCAGTACCATATATATATAAGTTAATGGGCATACTTCATGGCAATTGATTACCTCTTTACTGCCCATCGACATCCTGTCTACTTTTTCTTTAAGTCCCCCTGTGATCTCACTTGCCACCAATTTAGTAGCCTTCATGTAAAAGTTTATGATACCAATTCAACCAATGAGAGATGAGATCAATTCTGAGGCAAATGAAAGCTTGCACAAAGGCACTTTATTTTGGAGTTATTGCCTGCTTATAATTGTTTTGCTTGTTCATGTTTGAATGGTGTCTTGGTAATTTATATTCATTTTCCATGCAGTCATGTCATGATCATTATTTTTTTCTTATAACAAGTGCAGTGTAACTTAATTGACACGCTTTGTGATACAAAACTTCAACCAAACTTGATTGAAACCTTCACGAATAAAGTTTATGATATTAAATCCACCATGCGAAATGAGATCAATTCTCAGGAATAATGAAAGCTTGCACAAAATGAACTGTATTTGGGGGTTGTTGCCAGTTGATCATTGTTTTGCCTGTTCATGTTTGAATAGTGGCTTGGTAATATTCATTTTCCATGCAGTTAGTAATATTCATTTTCCATGCAGTTATGTCATGATAATTATTTTTTGTCTTAGAGAAAATTTTGTCGTCTCTAGAGTATTTCATTCTTTATGTATCACCTTTATATCATTAACATTTATCCAAAATTTATACTGTCAATTTCGACACGTAGAAGGTAATCGCACTACATATGTATAACCTTTATATCATTAACATTTATGCAAAATTATAACTGTAAATTTCGACACATAGAAGGTATAGCCTCCCATGCACTGTGTTGCACAATGCATGCAGTTGCCGCGCCCATTATTACCGTTGGCACATAAAAATTGACTTCACCTTCAGCAAGATGGGATTTCCGATCGTCCCCACCGTCTCACCATCGTATCTCCGCATTCTGGTGGACTTTAGAGCTGAAAGTTGGCGCATCTTCTCAACCCAGCTCTTGGCAACAAGGCGCCCTGAGATGCGGCGAAAAGGTTGGTTGGTTGTTGCGTTTCGCGATGTTTTTGTCTGCCAAACTATTTAATTGGAAATTCACGCCCTGTTCTCTCATCTTCTGCCACTCCCCCTCCATGCCTTTCAAAACCCCACGCCCTACGCCCCACACCGCGCTCTTCCGATGGATTCCATCCAACGACAAGAAAAAGAAGCAGGGCAATTGACCATGTGAGTGGTGAGAATCGCGATTTTTTAATTTGCTAATTATTTAATAGGAAATCGCGTGCTGTCCTGCCATCTTCTGCAACGGCCCTCATCTACGAAGAACAAACCCCACGTCCCACGCCGAGCCCTCCCACGGTTTCAATCCAGAAACGCCCTAGAGAAGCAGGACAATTGACCGTCCAAGTGGTGAGTTTTGTGATTCTTTTTCTGGTGAATTCTTTAATTTGAATTGTCGCGCTGATCTGCCTTCTTCTGCAACGACCCTCCTCTTCTAATTACAGACACTACGCCCCATGCGGCGCCCTCCCACGGCTTCAATCCAGAACCCCCCCAACGGAGCAGGACATTTGACCGTGCAAGTGGTGAGTTATGGGAATTTTTCTTCTTCAATTATTTTATTTAATGTCCGAGCTGACCTGCCCTCTTCTGCCACCCCCCCTCTTGTATCAATCACAAACCTAACGCCACGCCCTCCGGTTGCTTGAATTGAAAGCCTTTAGACAGAAGCCGGGCAATTGAATACACCAATGGTGAGGTTTTGTCTATTATTTTATTTTGTCAACTATTTAATTGGGAACGACTGTCCCTGACCTGCCATCTTCTGCCATTGCCCCCTCCATGAGTTAAACACCCACACCACCCTCCCATGGCTTAAATCTAAAGCCTGAAAAATAGGGAGGACAACTGACTACACCCATGGTGAGTTTTTCAATTCTTTTCTTGCCGAACTATTTAATTTGAAATTATTATTTGCCCTCATCATGTCATCTTCCCACTACCCCCCCACGACAACCATGAAAAACAACCCTCACTCCCACAGAACTTCCCTCTCGTTGCATCAAGCTAAACAAATGTTTGTTGTTGTGTAATGATATAGTTGTTTTCGTCCCCCATTCGTAAACCTAAATTTCAAAATTATTGTTCGAAATATTATTACATTTCAAAAATGGTTTTGTAGGGACAGAGTTAACATGTTATTTTTCGTGTTTACTCCTACTACCCGGAGGGGGGAGTACTTGTTAGTAAATATGTTAGTAAGGAAATTGGAGTTCATCGACACGCGAAATAGTCTAGTCTGTTAGTTAAAATGTTAGCAAAAACGGACCTGTTAGTAAGTATGTAAGTAAATTGGAAAAATCGATGAATTTTGTTAAGAGCCACAAATATCTAACAGATTAACTAACAAGTCCGATTTCGAGAAGGTTTCTGCCTAGTATCAAACCTACATGCACATGTTAGTAAGCCCTTTGGTTTTTACTAACAGCTTACTAACAATTCGTTTGCAGTGCAGGCCCATCTTGATCCGCGTCGTTCCATTCCTTCCCAGGCCCCCCCCCCCCCCTTTCCCCCCCCCCCCCCAAACCAAAAAAATCCCCCCCCCCAAAAAAAACCCCACCACCCCACTCCCCACCCCCCCCCCCAAACCCCCCCCCCAGGGGCCCCCCCCCCCAACAAAAAAATTTTTTTTTTTTTTTTTTTTTTTTTTTTTTTGGGGGGGGGGCGCGCCCGCCGGGGGGGGGGGGGGGGATCGTACCATTAAGGTGGTACCTTACCATACAAAAAATTAGCTATGTGGCACAAATTAGTGAGCAACCAACGGATATTTAAAATGTGTCCACGAAAACTGGCATTTTTGTTTATCAAAACCTTCATTCCCTAATATGTGTAGACCCATATAGTATGATGTTTTTAGTATTCTTGTACGATTGTGAATATATACCCCATGACTATGTATATAACAATTTGAATGCTTACAGGATGGTTGTTACGCAGCAGGCAAGAAAAGTGGGATTAAATGATATACAGACATAAATAAAAAATAAACTGACAAACATTAGCTTATATTCAGACATGTAGACATGTCTGACTTTGATATCAGCCATTAATATAAAATAAGACTATTAAATTTCGTTGATTTATTTAAAAATAGTAAGTTTCCTAAAAATCAATATACTGTATATCTAGTAATTTCAATTTATATAACCCGTTTAAATTGTGTTCTCCAAACGTCCATAAACTATATTATATAGGCCATTTTTTGGTGACCATTTTGCAGAAAGTGACCAAAATCAACCATAAATATAAAATACTGCCATGCATACTTCTCTTGTGGTGCTGCTGGAGGTTCGGAGATCAGACGTTTGCCAGACTTCAGCAAATGCCAATTGCTTTGGAACTCCATCAGATTCCAATTGAGATCAAACAAAAATCAATCACATGGAAAGATTTTCAATGAACAGGTGGAACACTGGTTGCCCCCTTCTGCCTCACGCAGGTCAATCATTTGCCACAAGATTCTCTATCCATCATTGGAGGCTGCTGGGTACACACTACCCGAGGACAAGCAAATTAATTTAGCATTATCACAAATGTTTGCAAAAACAATGAACCTACCAAAGTGCTTGAGTCCAAAATTGAACAGGGATTTCATGTCAGTACTGACTGATTACATCGCCCCAACTTCTCTTGCCAAATCTTCAACCACAGAACAAATGGCAAGTCACTTCCATCACTCCCAAGCAATTCATGATGTGTACTATTCTGCAGACACATTCAGAAGAGACAAAGATGGAAACATGATTCCTGGTCCACTTACGGTGGCCCATCAAATTTGGACAGCAATGGGAGAAGACTCTTCCAACCAAACAGATACCATGAGACCCTTGGCGAAGAATGTTATACTCACCAAATCCCACTATGATTATGCAGCTAAAAGAGCCTACCAAAAATCATCCGCTTCAGTTCATTCTTTACAATATGCAGCTATAGAATTTGCAGCATCGCCAGATCAGAACAAGCATGGCTTTGTTTTCATGGGTTGTGGTACAGGGAAAAGTGGAATTTACAATCTGCTTCTATTAGGTGCATACCTCAACAGGGCAACAATTCCCAAGACAATGGTCATATCTCCACACAACTCACTACTGGCAATGCATAAAATGCAATCTAGTCACTATCTAAGAGGAACTAGTCTTATGATATCCTCTCTCCTTCCTGTGGACGTCACAAATCAGAAGTTTCCCTCACATTTTGATCTTATGTTCATCTCCATACATGCATTCAATGATCTCATTACTGGATTCCCGGACGTAGTCAAACAATGGAACACACAGAATATTTTTGTTGATGAATACCACAATGTGATTGGTGAACTTTTCAGACTGACTTCATCCTGGCAATCTCTTCGTTATCTTCCTTCTTTGAATGCAAAAATCATGTTGCTATCAGCAACAACAGACCGTGTACTCACCAATAGTATTTCACATTTCATGTCACTGGGTAAGTGTGAAACAATTGGATCAGTCAACAGTTATACAGTCCCCAACGTGACAATTCATGTCATCAAAAATACAAGTGAACTTACAAGAGAATCCATGCTTCAAGGCACGGTACTGCAATGTCGGACTCTAACAGAAAGAAAACCAGAGAGTAATTTCAAGATACATGCAATTACCATGTCCAGACAAGATGCAAGCGATTTATCGGACAAATTGAACAATGCTGGCCTTCCTTCCATGTGGTTGACCAGTAATCTTCCTCCTGCTCAGAAATCCGAGTATTTACAGTTATGGGAAGAAGGAGACGAAAAAGTGTTGGTGTCAACTTTTACAGACGGCATAGACAACACTGCCACAGAAGATGTCATAATAGTTGGTGGCACCTTTTCAATATATCATTTGGTGCAAGCTTTGGGACGGATTAGACCCAAACGTCAGATTTTTGAAAAGGCTGCTCTTCACATTTTCCATTCCAACAGGTACAATCAATTTGAAGACCAATCCATCAATGACAATATTTCCATAGCTATTGGCGCCAACATTTTCAAAGAGCAAACAAGAGAAGCATCCACACAGTATTACCGGACGATGTTTCACATCACAGGCTACAAGACATGGATTGACCAGACTGGATGTTACAGAAAGACTCTGTATGAACATTTTGACATTCCATCAGAAGTATGTGGCAATTGCACAAACTGTAGAAGACTGAATATCATAACACAATCCGCAGTTCGTACAACAACACTGATGACCAAAGAACAAGAGAGGACAAACATGGTTATAGAAGCACTAAACATCATGGTCAACAAATGCTTTGTATGCTCTTGTCATCAGTGTAATGGAATCCAATGCTTCCCCACAAAACCAAACAGGTGCTTCTGCTGTCACGTGGGAATTGTAAAAACCACTTTTCACAAAAGTTCAGAATGCCCAGCAGACACTACTGGAAAGAAGATAGACACAAAAGGGCAGGCATGTCCATCATGTTTCATGTCATACTCCAAATCAATTCCAGTCAGAGGTTCAGCCAATGACCACAGAAATAATCGCTGTATACACAAGAAAAGGATTAAAAGAGTATTACTCTATGGCGTTGAAAATGCAAAGGATCCCGGGATATCTGCTAGAAATCTGTTGGTATCCGCCTTATCTAATCCAACTCATTGGTTTGCAGTAATGGCTTTAAACATTGAGAGCATCAAGAGAAGAAAAGCCAATACTTAACATATAATCAGTTAATTGATTGTTAATTAAAATCATCACCCTATTCTCCTCTTCTTTGATGTCTTCTTGTCGTAAAGAGCTACACATTGGGACTCCTCTTCATTTAAGAGTCTACTATTGTCGTTGCCTCCCACCACAGCTGTTTTTAGGTAGCTCAAAACACAAAAAGTGTCCACATCACTGTTGCACCTAGAAGAAAAACAGTGATATTCAAGGGCATTAACAAGAATGAAGTCTCCGGGTCTCAACGGAACAGCAACCCCTAAGCAAGGAAAGCAAAAATAACACACAATATCATTGTCCAAAGCATAATCCACCCCATCAACATGAACCTGGATTACAGAGTAAGTAAAATCTTCATCAATGTGAGCTCTTAAAAAGACGTTTACCCCAAATGCAATCCCATTAAAGATTGCCGCATTACAGTCATCATTGCTACCAGAGTAGCTGATAGACTCCCAGGGGACCAACTTACGAGCCTCCTGGATGTGAGAGATCACATCAGTATCCAAAATCTCAAAAAAGGCATGCTCACATCTTTTAACGGCTTTCACAACTCCATCCCAATCACATGCATTTATCTTCTTATCATATCGGAAGATCCCAGGGTGGACTCCGGGAGCATTCCTCTTGGGCTTGGATCCCACACAACAGTATTTCCTTTGGCCATACACAGACTTGCTAGCACCACGGACAAGGTTGGTCTGCTTCCTAGTTATTTCAGCCATTGAGTGGCATACATCCCTCCCATCCCTATTGATTCCAATGGCATCAGAGCGGGGTATCAGTACAAAGCTTGGATGGATTGAATTATCTCCATGATAAACCAGACCTTTGTCTGGAGTCAACAGCTCACAAACTACCAATGGTCCATGGGGAACTGAGATGGGTATCCATCCCTGTACTGGCTCCACGGGGGCAACGGCTATGTGGGGCTTACCAGGCCGCCATCGAAGATAACCACATTGTCATCCAGGTACTCTTTAGGAAATTGGTTGGCGGCAGTCTTCATGTCTTGTGTTATGGGAATGGTATCCAGTTTAGCCTGTAGATTTTTCCTCTTGCGACCAGCTGTCCTCTTTCTATTGCAAATTGTGATGCGTGGGAGTAATTGAGAGGACGACTTGGACAAATGAGCACATGCAGCAGCCCTTGTCCTTTGAGAGGTTGGAGTAGCTGTGGAAGAAAACACATGACAAAAATCATTCGCAGCTCCTGATTGAGTTGACAAATTATTTTTGTTTCTTCTCCTCTTCTTAGCATTCTTATTATTCACAGCAGTTTTCACTAATGTGACCTCTTTGGAATGAACAGAGAATGAATCAGTTGATGGACTTTTAACTGAAGCAGCAACTCCAGAATCAACAATATATTGGTTGATTGTCAAATCCCTCTCTTGAACACACTGATTCCACACATCAGAGGAGGACCGTTTACTAACAGTTGCACCAACATATTCTTCGCAGATGGATGCATCTAGCTTGGAAGCGACTCCAGATTCAGGAGGCGGAGAAGATAAAGCGTACCTTGAATTTGAATGCAGAGGAATCTTTTGCAGTGGAGAACTTGGGAGAGGATGCGCGAGAGACCCGTTGGAAGCCTCCAAATGCAATTGCGTAGGAGACTTCATCATAAAGGTCGACGAATCCTTCAACACCGGAGGTCTATAATGCCTCGAGGGCAACGGCATTGCACTCAATTGTCGCTGATGCAAATTTCGATGATGGCCCATGGATGTACTCTCTTCGAATTGACGTTCAGAGAGAGCTCCTGATTGAATAATATGTTGTGTCGGATTTATCGCCCGCAAAACAGGTAGTGAAGCGCAGAGTGGGGGAAGGCGGCACCGGTGCTGAATTACGTTCCAGAAGGTGTACCAAAGGATTTTTCGTTGATAAAAGATAACAAAAGGAAGGGACGTTTAATTTGGCAGGCAGAGATTGCGAAGGCAACGGGGGAGGATGCTGTTTAGATGGGGAAAGAGGCAACGGAGGCGGCGGAGAAGGTGGTGACGGCTGTGGCGGCAACAACGACCGTGCAATGGGAGACAAATTCGACGGCAACACGAACTGCCCCGTAATGGGATAATACGATAAGGGGGGCATCGAAAGAGAAGGAGGCGGAGGAGAGGGCTGCGGCGGCGCCAAAGAAGGAAATGTCTTCGGCCGCGGCGCCGGCGGTGAAGGCGGCGGAGACGGCTGCGTTGGCAACAAAGATCAAGGAATGGGAGGCAAAATCAATGTCAAAAATGTTGGCCCCGTTACGTGGACATTCGAAAAGGGCGCCATCAAAAACAACGGCGACGGAAGAGGAGGCTGCGGAGGTGGCAACGACGGCGACATCTGAGCCGGCGGGTGCGGCGTGGCCAAAGGTAATGCTTAGATGAAATGGGGAGCGACGAGGGGAGATGGCAATCCTTTTGGACTCCCGACTAAACCTACGACGTCGCGCTCCCGTTCATTTGACATAACATCTCGGAAACAACGCACATTTCTCGTACAGATTTCGTAAATCAAATTCCCCATGGTGAATGGGTTGGAATGGTGCTTGAGTTGGTTTGTGGTGGAAAACTATGGCCATCACGCACTTCATCAGGGATGAATTATTTAAAATTTAAGTGTTATAGGTAAATTCTAGTCATCACTATGGAATTCCAATACAAAACAGACATGACATTCAAAATAAATTATCTTGTAGTGCCTCCAAACACACTATAGTAAGTGGCTGTTTCTGGAAAATAGGGCGCGAAGCTAGTACTTTTATCATGTCGCCCTTTTTTACACGCCCATTTTTACACCTCCTCCCTTTTTTACACTTTAAATGCTTACATTTTACATGTTGGTAATCTGGTAGCAATAGTACCAAAATATCTTCTGCCAAATATGTCTTAGTAAGAATAAAGTGTAAAAATGGGCCGTCTTAGTGTAGACTTGTGTTGATATTTTCCACGCTACACAAATTTAATTAACTCAACCATGGGCATTTCAATCCCCACGAATATTGCAGAGAATGGGACGCATCTTCAAGGTGACAAGTTTGACAATTGGGGAGAGGGCGACGTAGGCACAGAAGGAATTCCTCTTGGAGTGCTTTCCCCCCTCGCCCTCCCCCATGATGTCAATTCTTGTCCCTCGCCGCGACGTCCCCACGCCCTTGCCGTCGCCGCCACCAAATAATTCCCCTCCTTGCTACAGGAATTGCAAGATTTTTGACCTCTGTTGTCACTCCCATCGCACCCTCCTTGTCTCCGTCAATATTATTGGGGCGTTCGCAATGAAACAACCAATGATTGTGTTCGTCAACGTCTCCGCCACCATCGAGGCTGCCAACAACTCTGTCGACGTCGCCATTGTTGACGGATTGTCCGGCAAACTTGCCGCCACCATCTTCGTCGACACCTCAGTGGATGGGGTCAACATCGCCGCCAAGAACAAGGCTATAGAATGCGTACTCCTGGGGCAACACCCTTTTAAATCTGTCATCAATTCTGCGTGGACGTTGCCCCCGTTGAAGAGGCATTTGTTGATGAACACGTTGCTGCAGTCGTCCTTGGGGACTACTTTGTGTTTGTTCGTCAAAGATCACTTTGACAAGAGCGGTGCTTGTTAAGGGGACCTTGTTGCCGTTGCTGGCAAAGTCCCCATGAAGTTGCCACTGCCTTCGCCAAAGATGACTTCTTTGACAGCAACAATTTCAAGTCACTGCCAGCAAAAGCCCCACCAATGTCGCCGTCAAGAACCAGTCTCTCTCTCTACTGTTGATGACTCCTGGATTCGTTAAGTTGGTATTTCTCTCGGCTTTGGGGGATAGTTAAAAGAGCACAAGATCAATTCAACAATCAACCAAATCAGAGTCAATAAAAAAATCAATGCCTGCGCCCCTATCTGTTGCTGATTGCTCTCTACCTCCCCTCACCACAAACTACAAATCCCTCAATCAGCAGTATTGTTTGACCATATTGTTTGATACGATGTTGGATTGTTTGAATTCAACAATTAACCAGAGTTATACAATGGAGATTGAGGAGGGCAGAGATGTCTGTTGATGCACCCCATGTTCCTCATTTGGTTTATGTTTTTGTAAACCATTTTGTTCAAAAAAGGGGGCTGTGTATCATTGTATTCCAAACAATGTTGTTGTTCAATAATTGTCTTAGTTAAATAAAGCAACTTAGTTAAATAAAGCAATTAACATGCAAAATTATATTCATTGTTCAGTATTTTATGTGACTACATTGACATTTATGATTAGGTAGATAATTATATGTCTACTTTTGCAGATCTGTTCATGTGGTTGTAAGTTCATTTGTTTGTAAGTATATCAATTTGTTAGTTTGTTATAATAAGAGTTTGTTAGTTTGTAAGTTAGTTTATTAGTTTGTTAGTGTGTTAGTGTGTTAGTGTGTTAGTTTGTTAGTCTGTTTATAAGTTATTGAGTTTGTTAGAAGGGTACCCCCAGAAATTTTTTTGTTTTTATGCCCGGTACAAAATTTACCTACAGCCTGCATACTAATTCCTATGTCAAATCAAAAAAAAATCATTATTTTGCAGGGCTTGTTTGATGTTTTCCTGATATTTTTTGAACCCATTTTTTGTTTCATAATTTTTATTTCTCGCACATCTCATGTTGTTTCTTGGTTCTGACCAACAAAAATTTTGACGATATATCTGCCCGTCTTCATCAATTACGCCCATCGTCCATTTTTTGGAGGGGTCAAAAATAGGACCTTTTACATTTGTGTTGGAGTATGTGTACCAGTCAAGTGTCAAAAAATCAATTATGCCCATCGTCAATTTTTTTACAGTGGTCAAAAAAATGACGATTGCAGGTAAGGCGAAGTATCCCATTTCTCGAGTCATCCAACCTCAAGTAATTTCGCCGATGCCACCCATCGTCCGTTTTCCAGTCGTGTCGAAAAAATGAACGATGGCTGGGTAGGTAACGCCCTGACCTTTTACGTTGTGTTGGAGTAATATGTGTATCAGTCAAGTGTCAAAAATCAATTATGCCCATCGTCCATTTTTACAGCGGTCAAAAAAAGGACGATGGCAGGTAAGGCGAAGTATCCCATTTCTCGAGTCATCCCACCTTTAGTAATTTTGCTGATGCCACCCATCGACCGTTTTTCAGTCGTGTCAAAAAATGGACGACGGCTGGGGTCGGCATCGCTTGACCTTTACGTTGTGTTGGAGTATGTGTACCAGTCAAGGTTAGTTTACTAGTCAAGTGTCAAAAAATCAATTATGCCCGTCGTCCATTTTTTACAGGGATCAAAAAAAGGACGATGGCAGGTAAGCGAAGTATCCCATTTCTAGAGTCGTCCCACCTCAAGTCATTTCGCCAATGCCACCCATTGTCCATTTTTCAGTCTTGTCAAAAAAATGGAAGATGGCTGGGTAGGTAACGCCTTTACCTTTTACGTTGTGTTGGAGTAATATGTGTACCATTCAAGTGTCAAAAAATCAATATTACCCATCGTCCATTTTTTTACTGTGGTCAAAAAAAGGACGATGGCAGGTAAGGCGAAGTATCCCAATCCTCGAGTCGTCCCACCTCAAGTAATTTCGCTGATGCCACCCATTGTCCGTTTTTCAGTCCTGTCAAAAAAATGGATGATTGCAGGGGCCGGCATCGCTTGACCTTTACGTTGTGTTGGAGTATGTGTACCAGTCAAGGTTAGTTTACTAGTCAAGTGTCAAAAAATCAATTATGCCTGTCGCCCATTTTTTTACAGGGGTCAAAAAAGGGCGATGGCAGGTAAGGCGAAGTATCCCATTTCTCGAGTCGTCCCACCTCAAGTAATTTGGCCGATGCCACCCATAGTCGGTTTTTCAGTCGTGTCAAAAAAATGGACGACGGCTGGGTAGGTAACACCCTTACCTTTTACATTTGTGTTGGAGTATGTGTACCAGTCAAGTGTCAAAAAATCAATTATGCCCATCGCCCATTTTTTTACAGGGGTCAAAAAAAGGATGATGGCAGGTAAGGCAAAGTATCCCATTTCTCGAGTCGTCCAACCTCAAGTAATTTCGCCGATGCCACCCATCGTCCGTTTTTCAGTCGTGTCAAAAAAATGGACGACGGCTGGGTAGGTAACGCCCTTACCTTTTACGTTGTGTTGGAGTATGTGTACCAGTAAAGTGTCAAAAATCAATTATGCCCATCGTCCATTTTTTACAGGGGTCAAAAAAAGGACAACGGCAGGTAAGGCAAAGTGTCCCATTTCTCGAGTCGTCCCACCTCAAGTAATTTCGCCGATGCCACCCATCGTCCGTTTTTCAGTCTTGTCAAAAAAATGGAAGATTGCTGGGTCGGCAACGCCTTGACCTTTACATTGTGTTGGAGTATGTGTACCAGTCAAGGTTAAGGTTAGTTTACTAGTCTAGTGTCGAAATCAATTATGCCCATCGTCCATTTTTTTCAGAGGTCAAAAAATGGACAATGGCACGTTAGTTGAAGCATCCCTTTTCTTGTGTTGTTGCACCTCACATCCAGTCTTCATCTTGTTAAGATGAAAATTTCAGATATATTTTTCCGGTGATGTGAGTTTATGATAAGGGTCATCCTATAGAAAATAGCCGTTTTGGAAAAAAAGGGTGGTTTCTAGTAAATTTAACTAGCACCCTTTTTACCACCCTTTTTACCAGGCCACCCTTTTTACCAACGGATACTTTTACATATCAGCGTCAGGTATGTTATACTGTTCAATGCTACATTACCTTTTTTCACGCCATTCAGATACATGTCATGGTTAAAAAGGGTGGCACATCGTAGAATCAGTGTAAAGCGGGCGAGCATCATATTACGTTGCCTATTAAAATTAATTCAACCATGGCCATTTAGATCTCCGCGATCTTGACGGCAAACGGGTGAGGTCGTCAAGGTTACGAGTTTGACGATCGGGGAGAGGGCGTCCGAGGCATGGAAGGAATTCCTCTTGGAGTGCTTTCCCCCCTCGCCCTATAGTAAGTGGCCGTCCCGGTCAAGAAGAGCTAGTAAATTATACATACAGACCGTAACATCACGTACTTAACACTAGCTCTTCTTGACCAACTGGCTCATCTTGACCAGTATGTAGAAATGTATGTGCGCTCATCTTGACCACACATTCATAAGCACATTAGTTTACCACAGACCGTCAAAACTCGCCGCCACACGCACCTATTTTCGTCAATAAAAACATCAAAAATCATTCAATCAAGCAGATTCAAAGCACTGTCTTAAGAGCACAGGTCCAACAAACACAGCAGCTCTTCCAACTATCGTCCCGCGCCATGAACCCAGACATCCCAAGTGGCGATCCGTCCCTAACAGACACTGACGCCCTCGTCAAAACAAACGCCCCGCGTCCAACGACGGCCATTCACAAATAAAAATCGTCAACCCATACAAGAGAACTAACACCAAAAGTACAGACAGCAGCCCGAAACATCTCACGTCCCCAGCCCGTCTCAACAACAACAACAGTTCAAACAGCAACGACTTTAAGCATCACATTAAGCAGACATTCCTAGGCCCAGTATGCACTGCATGTAACAAAAAAATCGCCAGCACAAACACTCTCTTCGACATATCCCGAAACCGCCTCAAGGCACATTTGACAACCAACCAGTGTTTTACAGGTAATTTCTCGTCGTTCAAGTCAAGAGAACTGGAAAAATCACTCCGTACTTCCATCATCAATTATTACACCGCAAACAAAGATCATACCACAGAAACCCAACAGATTGTTCTTGATAACTTCCAACATGTATCCACAACATTCAAATTACCCTACTGTTCACGATGTGGTTTTGTTGGGAAAAACTATTCAATGTCACACGTCATGTTCAGTCCAACTCGAACACTTGTTCCATTTCAAATGTGAGGAAAGATGGGGGGATCATTCACACCTTTGAATATGGATTCCTAGTTCCTGCTGAAATTTTGGAAACCATATCCAACAAATCTTTCCTCTTGCCCATCAGCAATTCCATCAGTCAGCCCACATTATCTCAGACCTCTACCCACATTAGTCATGCAACAACAGACGGATACACAGCAAGAGTTGACCACACAGTTCCATACACTACCCAACAAAACAGTCCAATTACAACTATAAACCAACCATCCACCACAACAACCAAATTCCTACCTAGTGATGATGACATCATAGCCACTTTCTCAACAAATCAATCCAACTATGATGCAGTGTCAATGAGCCTATTCGCCCACGCCGAGTTGATAGACTGCTTTGGTTCTGAAGAAGCTGCACAAAATGCACATGAGTACCTCACTTCATACATACACATCATGACACAGGGTGCCCCAGGCTTATTCAAGAGGAATCTCAGTGAGTACATCTCAATGATGACATCAAAACACAATGATCCCAGTGTGGAACTAATCCTCCTATCAGGAAAGAAGTGGCTACAATCAGATGCCGCCAACATGGATGTGCGAGCCGTTCCTGTTCACCATCGCAGTGCAATGTATCTGATTGGCAACTCGTTTTACGAGACAGACAAAGACCTATTGAAAGGCTCCACTTTTGTGTGGTCAGAGAATGTTGACACCATCCTATCACAATTTTCATCGCTGATCAATTTTTCATTCGCCATCAAATGGCCAACCTTGGAACCATATTTGAGCAAGGTACGAACTGTATACAACATGACTCAAGAGATTGATGCTACACAAGATCCCCAGTTAGTGACAGATCTGGCAGCATCCAAACTGGTCAACACCAACGTCATCTTTGGTTTGCTGATGGAAATGCTACTAGAGGAGCCACAGATTCCAAACGGACCAACCTTGATCTACAAATACCTTGCTGGGACAACTGCAAAAATGAATCACAACAGAGGGATCTCGCTAAGAAATCACAATGAGATTTCAAAACATGCAAATGCACTGCTGAGACTCCTCAGACACGCAATGTGTAGCATGTATGTCAGAAAGTCAAAGGACATGGCCCGCAACAACAGTACACATCAGAATTTTGACAGATGGGCCAATGAAGTAATTCGTCAAATGCAAGTATGCCACTCCATTGGTCACATATGTCGTACCATTCGTACAGCAAGGGAAGTGGATAGAAAGACCCCTTCCAAGATACTCAAGGCTTTCAATGACAAAACTGGAGAGTTGTTGGTTGCTGGAAGTCAGATCCACAAGAGCACATGGTCTGTCGCAATACCAACAGCAGTCACAAAATGGGACACTCACTTGTTTTCACTCTTTCCAAACCACTCACCCACATCCAATCTTCCTCTGCATTGGATGTTTGATCTCAATAACCCCATCATTCTTGCAGGGGAAGAGTCGTATTTATCAGTCGGCCCAAGCGACAGCGAATCCATTCCATTGAATGCTTTTATTCCAGATGTACCAACTGTCCCCAATTCAGGTCTTTCCAACAATGCCAAGAAAGCTATTTATGAATGTTGGAAATATGATCTTGGATGTCATGCATATTTCTCATGTGGTGCTGCCAGAGGATCTGAAATAAAGAGGCTACCAGATTTCAAACACTCACAGTTCCTTTGGAATTCCCTCAGATTTCAATTGAGATCTCAAAAAAATCAAACACATGGCAAAACTTTCAATGAACAAGTTGACCATTGGCTTCCACCATCCGCCAGCCGTCGATCCATTCTGTGCCACCATGTACTTTATCCAGCCTTAAAAGCTGCAGGATTCCACATACCAGATAGCAGACACGTTAATACTGCGCTATCAGAAATGTTTGCACAAGTTATGAATCTACCAAAACCACTGAATCCAAAGATCAACAGGGACTTCATTTCAGTCCTGACGGACTACATTGCCCCTTCATCCCTCGCCAAGACATCTACTACAGAACAAATGGCATCAACCTTTCATCATTCCCATTCCATCCACAATAGGTTTTATTCAGCTGAAACTTTTAAAAGAGACAAAGATGGTAAAATGATCCCTGGTCCCCTTAGTGTTGCACATCAAATATGGACAGCTCTTGGCGAGGATGTCATGATCAAAGCCAACACACATGTGAGACCAGTTCTACAGCACAGAACTCTTTCAAGATCCCACTACAGTGAAGCAGCCAAGCAAGCCTACCATGATCCACATGCACAGGTGAAGAACTTGCAGTATCAGGCCATACATCACGCCGCTTGTAAAGACATTACCAAACATGCCTTTGTCTTCATGGGATGTGGAACAGGCAAAAGTGGAATATATAATCTACTGCTTCTGGGTGCATATCTCCACATGGTTAAGGTCCCAAAAACCATGGTCATCTCACCACATAACAGCCTACTGTCCATGCACAAAGTCCAATCGCAACATTACTTCAGGGCTTCAAACTTGGTGGTCGCATCACTACTCCCTGTGGACGTACAGCAAGAAGCTTTCCCAACTCAGTTTGATTTACTGTTCATATCAGTGCATGCTTTCAACGATCTCATGACAGGCTTCAGAGAAATTGTGTTGGGATGGGATGTACAAAACATATTTATTGATGAGTATCACAACGTAGTTGCAGAACTTTTTCGATTCACATCCTCCTGGCAATCAATTCGGCTCGCCACCTCTCTGAATGCAAAGATAATGCTCCTCTCAGCAACCACGGATGCTAAACTCACACAGTACGTATCCCAATTCATGGGACTAGGCCATTACGACGTAATAGGATCTCCGGATGAGTACAATGTACCTAATGTTACAATCACAGTGACTCCATTGGCCGAATCTATTCAAAAAGAGTCATTGTTCAACAAGGTCGTACAGTATTGCCAGAAATTAACACAGGAAAAAGGAAATAGTACATTCAAGATCCACATCATCACCATGTCCCGCAGAGACGCCAGTGAATTATCGGACAAACTAAATTCCAAAGGACTACAATCATTGTGGCTGACAAGCAGTCTGCCCCCCACACAAAAAGCCCAGTTGCTGCAAAGATGGGAAGAGAACTGCGAACAAGTGCTCGTCTCCACATTTACTGACGGAATTGACAACTCTTTAACTGAGAATGTCATCATCGTAGGAGCTGCTTATTCTCTGTATCATCTGGTCCAGGCAATTGGAAGAATCAGACCAAATCGTCAAACATATACCCGCGCAGGTGTTCATATATTCCACTCCAAGACTTATATGCACATCGACACACAGAACATTCATGACACTATTTCTTGCGCAATTGGAGGACTAGTATTTCCTAAGGAAAGACGTGGGTCAGTTACTCAATACTACAGTACAATGTTCCACATTTCAGGTTACACGAAATGGATAGAAGGTAAAGCATGTTTGAGAAGAACATTGTATGAGCACTTTTCCATAAAGTCCAGTGATTGTAAGCATTGTTCCAATTGTGTTCACCAAAACATTGTCAACAAGTCGGCAATTCAAGCAAACAAAGTCATAGCCAGAGAAGACGCACAGAGAGTAATGGTCTGCAATGCAGTGCAATTCATGCTAACCAATTGTCTGGTATGTTCCAGACAAGAATGTAATGGCATTCAGTGTTTTCCTCCCAAACAGAATAGATGCTTCTGTTGCCATGTGGTTATCAACAAGTTAACATTTCACAAGAGCAGCCAGTGCCCAGCAGACACATCAGCCAGAAAAATTGACACACAGGGTCAGTCTTGTCCGAGTTGTTTCGTGACTTTCTCCAAGGACATGCCACATCGCGGTACAACAGAGGAACACATGAACAACAATTGTCCACATAAAAAAAGGATCAAGAGAGTACTTCTTTATGGTGTGGAACAAGCAAACAATCCGGGCATCAGCGCACGAAATGTTTTGATGGCAGCCCTTTCCAATCCAACATATTGGTACTCAGTCATGGCAACAAATATTACCAGGATCAAGGCTGGAACGGGATGAATAACTATAGGATAGAAGGCAAAATAACTTTCATTTACTTTTATATCCCAGTGTAATTATTAATGTATTTATTTCTTAATTTTTTTTCGCTTTGGGTCTTCGTACAAACACCTACACTTTAATTCCTCACTGGAAAGGGGAATGCTATTGTCGTTGCCCCCCACAACGGCAGTCTTCAGGTAACTTCGACACTGCAAACAAGTCGTAATCATCACTGCATCTAGAAGAAAGACAGTGTGGTTCCAGCGCATTGATCAATAAAAATCGCCGGACGCAATGGAACAGCACAGCCTAGACTCGGAAAACAAAAATAACACACCACCTCGTTGTCAACATCATAATCCATACCATCCACATGCACCTGGATGACTGAATACGTATAGTCGTCATCCACATGTGCACGAAGGAACACATTAACACCAAAAGCAATGCCACTGTAGATTGTAGACCCGATAGATTGGTCTCCAGCAGAATTAATGCCCTATAGAAAATAGCCGTTTTGGAAAAAAGGGTGGTTTCTTAGTAAATTTAACTAGCAACCTTTTTTACCACCCTTTTTTACCAGGCCACCCTTTTTTACCAACGGATACTTTTACATATATCGTCAAGGTAAGTTTTTACTGTTCAATGCTACATTACCTTTTTACCACGTCATTGAGATACATGTCATGGTTAAAAAGGGTGGCACATCGTGGAGGAATCAGTGTAAAAACGGGCGAGCATCATAAAGACCCAGCCTATAACATTTAATTCAACCATGGGCATTTCGATCTCCGCGATCTTGATGACAAACGGGCACGGTCGTCGAGGTGACGAGTTTGACAATCGGGGAGAGGCGTCGTAGGCATGGAAGGAATTCCTCTTGGGTGCTTTCCCCCCTCACCCCTCCCGTGGCGTTAGCCGCAGCGTCCCCACGTCGTCGCCACCGCGGCCGCCGAATAATTCCCCTCGTCGCGCATCAATCACAGCAACCATTCCAAATATCGTCCCGAGCCATAAACCCAGACATCCCAACTGATGACCCATCTCAAAAGCAACGGGAGCTCTTTGTCAAAACAAAGGAAAGTACAGACCGCCACTCGCCACATGTCACGCGTCACCAGTCCGTCACAACATGGCGCAATCCCCAACAATTCAACTCGCCTTTCCATGCAATGATGCCTCTGTCAAAATATTCACGGCCTGGCACGTCGAATTTGTCGAATTCCTCAAATGCGCTCCCGCAGGCATGATAAATGTCTTGGAAGGCTAATGGCTTCAATACAAATTGAAGTTGAGGTTGACAACCATGCTACCTCGTCCATCAACGACTCCATTGTATGATTTACTCTTCCGTTTTCATTAATGCTAAGCAGGGGGATTGAAAGATCACTGCAACCAAGTCCACAATCAACCAACTAAAACAAAACTTAACAATTCACCGTCTCCACCACAAATTGCTCTTCCCCTCACCCTATAGAAAGTGGCCGTCCCAGTCAAGAAGAGCTAGTAAATTATACATACATACCGCAACATCATGTACTAAATACTAGCTCTTCTTGACCATCGGGCTCATCTTGACCAGTATGTAGAAATGTATGTGTGCTCATCTTGACCACACTCATAAACACATATTATTTTGCCACCATCACGCACCTACTTCTGTCACTAACAACATCAAAAATCATCAAACCATGCTCATTCAAAGCACTGTTTAAAAAGCACGTCCAACAATCACAGCAACCATTCCATCTCACGTCCCGCGCCATGAACCCAGATATCCTAAATGACGACCCGTCTCAAAATGCAATGGGAGCGTCAAAACAAATGCCCCGCATCTAATGACACCCATTCTTGAATAAAGATCGCCAACCCATACAAGTGAGCAACTTGGAGCCATAGTACAGACCGCCACCCGCAACATGTCACGCCGCCAGCCCGTCACAACAACAATAACAGTTCGACCAACAACAACAACCAGCATCACATAAAGCAGACATTCCTGGACCCGGACTACAAAACATAACTTCCAACAATCACTTGTCTTCAGAGACATACAGTATCAAAACAAACACACTTAATTAACATCAGAAACAGATTACAGATGTATCAGTAATTACATTAATTATATTGTTTGATATGTATTAATAAGAAGTAGCTGTTTCACAACCACAACTTGTCACTTCCAATTCGAAATTGTTGCTAAGTCATTCTCCATTGAATCATCAAGCAATAAAAAGTGCACAAACAAATCATGCGCTCAATAGCCACCCCAAAACGCCTCAGTAATACTCTGGTTTATTGTTGAGTTCAATAGATCAACAAAACGCTTCTCATTTATGATGTGGGAGGGGAAGGGCAAATGGTGGAGGAAGGGGGGAGCAGGCAGTTAATTTTTGGATCTGGATTTTAATTGGTTGATTGTTGAATCATTGCAGTGCGCTTTGTTTCCATTTTGCGTTGTTTGTAAACTCGATGTGTGCGATGGATGATGTGCCAACAAAGGAAAAGTCGGCTCCGAAAAACATTCATGAGACTGAGGATCAGAAGTGGACATGGGCGATGGCGTACGTGAGAGGAGAAAAAGGCAGCGAAGACGGCGTGAACACGGAAAGGAATGAGGAACATTCAACTCGAGGGAGATCAACATTCGACGGCAGTAAATGCGAGGGATCCCAAGAAGACGGAGAAGGCGACTACGAAGACCGCAAGAGAAGAAACGGTAGAGGCGACGGCATAACCGCGTCCTCCATCAACCACGAATCTCCATCATGACTGATAGGAATATTCGAGGCGATGGGCAGGGGGTTCGTGAAACAGAGAGCGCAACGGCGGCAGAAGATTTGACGGTGTGGGGGAGGCTTAGGGCACAGACAGCAGAGACGTCAAACGACGGCGGCGGTGACAGCAATGGCGACGAAGGATAAGAGGGCGGCGACGGCGACGGAGGGAGAGGAAGCGACGGTGACGTCCGCCCAACCGCAGCCACCGAAGAAGACTCACCGTCGCGAGTGATAGGAATATTTGTCGGCGGCCGGGGAAAATTGGTGCACCGTCGTCAGAGAAGTCGGCGGCGGTGGCGGCGACGGCAATGGAGAATTCAGCGGCGACGCGGCGGCGGCGGCGGCGAGTGACGAGTTTCGAGTTCAGGGGAGCCGACGACGGGGGAAAGCACACCGCTAGGCGTTCCTTCCCATACTACGACGTCGGCACCCTTGTTCTCTGGCTCGGCGGCTCAGAACCCCAGCCCGTTCGCCGTCACGAACGCGGAGATTAAATTCCCCATGGTGGGGGGGAATTAATTCTGTGTTTGATATTTATGACGGGGAGAGCATCCCGTCACCACAACATAGTCCACACCATGGCCACAAATTAAAATGTAGGATCTATTTTCTCGAATATGTCGTGACAACGTGGTTTATTTTCTCGTATTTTACGAAGTTTTACGTAGTTACAACATGTTACAACGCCAAGATCGCGGATAATAGCATCATATTTGGCTATTTTCGTGTTTTTTTAGAAATTACATGTCATTACATAAGAATTTTCGCATAAAAAAGTAAAATTCAAGGCAATGCTCTCATGAATGAAGCGGAAATTCACTAAACTAGATGCAAATACATGCTAGAATACCATTCTAGTATGCAGAATCGAACTAGGTTACAATTCTAGATACCAAATCGACCTATAGTAAGTGGCCATTTCTGGAAATAGGGCGCGAACTTATTCAAGAAGGGTTGCATGTCACTGCATACATTTGTGTTGTTCAATAATTTGCTTAGTGAGATAAAGCAATTAACCCCAACATGCTTTTGTAAACCATATTGTTCAAGAAGGGTTGCATTATTCCATACATTGGTGTTGTTCAATAATTTGCTTAGTGAGATGAAGCAATTAACATGCAAATTCTATTCATTGTTTAGTATTTTATATGATTACATTTACATTTCTGATTAGGTAGATAATTATAAGTCTACTTTCACATCTTTGTTCATTTTTTAGTTAATTAGTTAGTTAGTTATTGTGTAATTATTTCTATTTGTGTTAGTTTGTTACTTAGTTTGTTAGTTAGTTTGTGAGCTTCTAAGTTTGTTAGATTGTTAGTGTGTTAGTGTGTTAGTTTGTTAGTCGTTTTTTTTGTTTATTAGATCATTAGTTTCTTAGTTTCTTAGTTTTTTAGATTCTAAAGGTTGTTAGTTTTATACTATGTTAGTTTGAAAGGTTGTTAGTTTGTTAGTTTGATATTTTGTTGATTTGTTGGTGTGTTTGGTTTGTTAGTTAGTAGGATTGCTATTTAGTTCGTGATTCAGTTTGCAAGTTTGTGAGTACGTTAGTTTTTGTGAGTTAGATAGGTTGTTAGTAAGTATGTTTGTTAGTTTATTAACATGTAAGTTTCTTAGTTACATTATTAGTTAGTTTGTTTCTCACTTTGTCAGGTTGATCATTTGTCAGTTAGTTTGTTTAAATTGTGTTCATGTAGTTGGTCAGTTATAGTTTATAAGCATTTCTATTTGTTAGATTGCTAGTTTGCTAGTTTGTTATTTAGTTTGTTTGTGAGCTTGTAAGTTTGTTAGATTGTTAGTGTGTTAGTTCATTAGTCATTTCTTTTGTTTATTAGGTAATGAGTTCATTAGTTTCTTAGTTTGTTAGATTCTTAGTTTGTTAGTTTGATACTATGTTAGTTTGAGAGATTGTTAGTTTGTTAGTTTGTTGGTTTGATAGTTTGATAGTTTGTTGGTTTGTTAGTTTTTTAATTAGTAGGATTACTATTTAGTTCGTTTTTTGGTTTGCAAGTTGGTGAGTGTGTCAGTTTTGGTAACATCTGTTTGTTTACCTGTACTTTACCTGTAAATATGCTGTTTTCGTGTTCGACAGGCATGGGTATTCAATGGCTGTTGATATGTAATTATATTAAAAAATTTATCTTAAATTAATTTATAGCATGACCAAAAATTACCGGGCTTGACTGCTATCCCCTGATAGGCCTATAGTAAGTGGCCGTCCGGTCAAGAAGAGCTAGTAAATTATACATACAGACCGTAACATCACGTACTAAACACTAGCTCTTCTTGACCAACTGGCTCATCTTGACCAGTATGTAGAAATGTAGGTGTGCTCACCTTGACCACACTTGTAAACACATTATTTTACCACAGACCGTCAGCCACTTCTGTCACTGACAACATCAAAAATCATCATACCAACCAAGCTCGTTCGAAGCACTGTCACAAGAGCACAGGTCCAACAATCACAGCAGAACTTCCAACTCACGTCCCGCGCCATGAACCTAGACACCCCAAACGACAATCCATCCCAAACAGACACGGGGGTTCGTCGTCAAAACAAAAGCCCCGACGGCTATTCACAAACACTGATCGCCAATCCATACAAGAGAACAACTTGCACCAAAAGTACAGACCGCCACCCGCAACTTGTCACGTCGCCAGCCCGTCACAACAACAACATCAATTCAACCAACAACAACTTCCAGCATCACATCAAGCCAACATTTCTGGGCTCCATATGCACTGCATCCAACCCAAAAATCGCCAGCACAAACACCCTATAGAAAATAGCCGTTTTGGAAAAAAGGCGGTTTCTTAATAAATTTAACTAAGCCCTTTTTACCGCCCTTTTTACCACGCCGCCCTTTTTTACCAACAGATACTTTTACATCTCGCGTTAAGGTATAACATACATTTCTATGTTGCAGTACCTTGTTTTCACATCATGGAGTTATCTGTTATGGTAAAAAGGGCACCACCGTGTAATCACGTGTAAAAGCGGGCTAGCATCATAAATACTTAGCCTATAACATTCAATTCAACCATGGGCATTTCGATCTCCATGACGAATGCGGCAAGAGAGGGGTGCATCGTCGAGATGAAGAGTTCAACGATCGGGGGAGGGCGTCGTGAGGCATGGAAGGAACTCCTCTTGGAGTGCTTTCCCCCCTTGCCCTCCCCCGTGACGTCGAATGTTGTCCCTCGCGGGGACGTCCCCACGCCGCCGCCGTCACCGCTGTCGAATAATTCCTCTCGTCGCCTTGGGAATTGCGCTGTTTTTGACAGCCGTCGTATCTCCCATCACGTCCTCCCCATCTACGTCAATATTCTGGCGACGCGCGTAACGAAACAACAAGCCATCGCGGCGTCGATGTCAACCCTGCCAACAACTCCGTCGACGGCGTTGTTTGTTGACGGATTGTCTGGAGAACTTGCCGCTGCCCTCTTCGTCAACACCAAACTGAACGGGTCAACTTCCACCCCGATAACCAGGCCATCGACCGCGTACTCCCAGGAAAACATCCCTTTAGGTACGTTGACAACTTCTGCGAGGTCGTTGCCCCTGTCGAAGGGAATTTGTAGACAAACCGCGCGCCGCTGTCGTCCCCGTTCCCCCTCCTCCCGATCAATGATGTGTTTGTTTGGTATGGCTTTTGTTTGTGCAACGATGTCCTCGACAACGCGAGCAGAAGTTTGGATGTTGGGTGCATTATATCCGACCATCCCCGCTCATCAAATGCCGCCACCGTTTTCAAATATTCCCCTTGTTGAGAGAGGTGCCAGTCAAGGCAACAATGCCTCCATCGAAAGGCGCCAGTGAAGACCAAGTTGATTTGACAACCAACCAATTTTCAGTTCACTCAAACAATAGAAAGCCTGGTCTCCTCTCTGCCAAAGATTGCTCTGCTTCTCCCCCGCCTATAGTAAGTGGCCGTTCGGTCAAGAAGAGCTAGTAAATTATACATACAAACCGCAACATCATGTACTAAACACTAGCTCTTCTTGACCAACCGGCTCATCTTGACCAGTATGTAGAAATGTATGTGTGCTCATCTTGACCACACTCATAAACACATATTATTTTGCCACCATCACACACCTACTTCTATCACTAACAATGTCAAAAATCATTAAACCAAGCACATTCAAAGCACTGTTTAAAGAGCACGTCTATCAATCACAGCAACCATTCCAAGTCATGCCCGCGCAATGAACCCAGACATCCCAACTGACGACCCGTCTCAAAACACAACGGGAGCTCGTCATCAAAACAAACGCCCACAACTAATGACGGCCATTCACAAATAAAGATCGCCAGCTTTAGGATAATTCCCCCGCTTGTCGTGGGAATTGTGCTGTTCTTGACCTCCGTAGTCACACATATTGCGCCCTCCCCGTCTCCATTGATATTTTTGGGGCGCACGCAATGAATCATTTCAGCCATTGCGTTCCTCAAAGATACTTAATTATCAGTATGTTTGGAAAACAGATGTATCAGTAATAAGATCCAGTAAATTGTTATTTATTTATGTTTCATAGCTGTTTCACAACCACCTTTTGTTCATCTTGGTATGAAACAAACAAAATTAATTATCATTATAATATATTACAGATGTAACAGTAATACCTTCAGTTATGTTCATTGGTATTTATTAATGTTTCTTATTGTATCACAACCATTTCGTGTAGTTTTGAGTTCTGGATTGTTTTTAATTTATTCTCCATTGAAACCATCAAGCAACAACACATGCAGGAACAAATATCACACTCAGAATACGGCTTTGCACCCAAAAACTCCTATAGTAAGTGGCCGTCCCGGTCAAGAAGAGCTAGTAAATTATACATACAGACCGTAACATCACGTACTTAACACTAGCTCTTCTTGACCAAGTGGCTCATCTTGACCAGTATGTAGAAATGTATGGGGGCTCATCTTGACCACACATTCATAAGCACATTATTTTACCACAGACCGTCAAAACTCGCCGTCAACACGCACCTATTTTCGTCAATAAAAACATCAAAAATCATTCAATCAAGCAGATTCAAAGCACTGTCTTAAGAGCACAGGTCCAACAAACACAGCAGCTCTTCCAACTATCGTCCCGCGCCATGAACCCAGACATCCCAAGTGGCGATCAGTCCCAAACAGACACTGACGCCTCGTCAAAACAAACGCCCGCGTCCAACGACGGCCATTCACAAATAAAAATCGTCAACCCATACAAGAGAACAAACACCAAAAGTACAGACAGCAGCCCGAAACATCTCACGTCCCCAGCCCGTCTCAACAACAACAACAGTTCAAACAGCAACGACTTTAAGCATCACATTAAGCAGACATACCTAGGCCCAGTATGCACTGCATGTAACAAAAAAATCGCCAGCACAAACACTCTCTTCGACATATCCCGAAACCGCCTCAAGGCACATTTGACAACCAACCAGTGTTTTACAGGTAATTTCTCGTCGTTCAAGTCAAGAGAACTGGAAAAATCACTCCGTATTTCCATCATCAATTATTACACCGCAAACAAAGATCATACCACAGAAACCCAACAGATTGTTCTTGATAACTTCCAACATGTATCCACAACATTCAAATTACCCTACTGTTCACGATGTGGTTTTGTTGGGAAAAACTATTCAATGTCACACGTCATGTTCAGTCCAACTCGAACACTTGTTCCATTTCAAATGTGAGGAAAGATGGGGGGATCATTCACACCTTTGAATATGGATTCCTAGTTCCTGCTGAAATTTTGGAAACCATATCCAACAAATCTTTCCTCTTGCCCATCAGCAATTCCATCAGTCAGCCCACATTATCTCAGACCTCTACCCACATTAGTCATGCAACAACAGACGGATACACAGCAAGAGTTGACCACACAGTTCCATACACTACCCAACAAAACAGTCCAATTACAACTATAAACCAACCATCCACCACAACAACCAAATTCCTACCTAGTGATGATGACATCATAGCCACTTTCTCAACAAATCAATCCAACTATGATGCAGTGTCAATGAGCCTATTCGCCCACGCCGAGTTGATAGACTGCTTTGGTTCGAAGAAGCTGCACAAAATGCACATGAGTACCTATAGAAAATAGCTGTTTTGGAAAAAAAGGGCCGTTTGTTAGTAAATTTAACTAGCGCCCTTTTTCACCGCCCCTTTACCAGGCCGCCCTTTTTTACCAACGGATACTTTTATATGTCGCGTTAAGGTATAACATAGTGTTGAATGTTATATTACCTTTTTTTCACGGCATTGAGATACATTTCATGGTAAAAAGGGCACATCATAGAATCACGTGTAAAAACGGGCTAGCATCATATTACGTCACCTATTAAAATAAATTCAACCATGGGCATTTTGATCTCCGCGATGATTGCGGCAAATGGGACGCATCGCCGAGGTTACGAGTTTGACAATCGGGAGAGGCGTCGTAGGTATGGAAGGAATTCCACTTGGAGTGCTTTCCCCTCGCCCTCCCCCGTGACGTCGAATCTTGTCCCTCGCCGCGACATCCTCATGCCGCCGCCGTTGCTGCCGCCGAATTATTCCTCTCCTTGCCGTGGTAATTGCGATGTTTTTGACCTCCGTCGCCACTCCCATTGCGTTCGCACCATTTCCGGCAATATTTTTGCGGGGGAATCAATAAACCACTGCATCTTCCTGCCCGTGGGCGGCGGCGACGGCGTGCATCTTCCTGCCCGCGTCGACGGCGGCGGCGGCGTTGTTTATGTTCCCCTCGCCGGTGGTTCCTGCTACGACAAAACGGCGGCTGCGCCGTTTATGGGAAGATGCCGGCGAATTTGACCAAGCGCTGTTGACGCATCGTCTGCTTAATCAGACGCCAATGTTTTTTCAACCATGGAGTGCATGGGCTTGACTTCTCCGCCGGAAACGCTGCTCTTGATTGCGAACTCCTGGAGCTATCATCAACAGAAACTGGTGATGATTCATTTATCGAAGAGGACAATGTTCGCGTGGCCTTTGAATGGGTAATCCATTCAGTCATCAAGCCATTTGTGTCGTTGATGGCCTCGATGACATCTCAGTTGACAAACGGAGGCGAGGGCACAGAATTCTCCATTGCGCCATATTTGTTTTGCTGCAATGATGTGAAACCTCCCAATTTTTCAATTGATTCTACAATCAACCTATGGAATAGCGAATTAAAATGGTCAGTCGCGAGCCGTGCTCTGGGTGGTGTTTCTCCTGTTTCTTCTCACCTTCCTCTTGGTGATTTGCAAGTTGACTTGCTCAAAAAATCCTCATTGCATATACGCCCGTACAAAAGGGAAACCAAGAAGAGGAAGAGGTACACCACTGATGACTTGCCCTCCTACATAGAAGGTCGGCAAATCAACAATTAACCAGAGTTATAATGAGGAGTTTGAATGGGAAGTAATGGCAGTTTGATAGAGATGGTGGCTTGGTATCCGATTTGCTTTTGCGCGCCAGGTTCCTCGATGGTTTCAACAGTTGAAAATGAATTAGAAACAATCCAAATAAGTGACGACAAGAGATGGCTGTGGCTAAGGAAAGAACTATCCATATAATTGGATTATAATATTTTTTATTATATTATGTCATTAGTCAACTGGCCATATCTTGAATGTAGTCATTGTTGCTTGCTGAAAAGGATTAATAGGATGTTGGTTAAATGGTGTTCTATAGATTTGTTATTGATATGGATGTTAGGGTTGGGATATGGGGTTAATGTTAGTTTTTCATAGCAATGTGTTCTACCCACTGTTGATGACCGTTTGTTTTCAACATGTAGTATATCAGGTTAGTGTTAGGATAGATGTCATCACTGTACACTTTACGCTATTGACATCCGTTGCGTTCAATACATTGTTGCATACCACTGTATTCCATATACGCAGCTATTTATAATACGGTTTATTCTATGAAGGTGGTTTCACTTAGTTAGTTGACTGACCTTGGGCAGACCTAGAGCAAGTGGCCTTCCCGGTCAAGAAGAGCAAGTAAATTATACATACAGTCTACAACATCACGTACTAAATACTAGCTCTTCTTGACCAGCCGGCTCATCTTGACCAGTATGTAGAAACGTATGTGTGCTAATCTTGATAACACATACATAAGCACATTATTTTGCCACCATGACCCACCTACTTGATAGATTGTTAGTTAGTTAATTGGTTAGTTGGTAAACTTGTCTGTAAGTTTGCAAGTTTGTGAGTTCATAAGTTTGTTAGTATGTTAGCTTATGAGTAAGTATTTATTAGTTTATTAGTTAGTTACTTTGTTGGTTACATTATTGGTTACTTAGTTAGTTAGTTTGTTTGTCAGTTAGTCAGTTTGATCATTTTTAGTTTGTCAGTATGCCAGTTTGTCATTTTGTTAGGTAGTTTGTTAGTCTTTTGGTTTGTTAGTTAGTTTGTTAGCCTGCTAGTTTGTTAGTTTGTTAAATTCTTAATTTGTTAGGTGAGGGTTAGGTGTTAGTTTGTTAGTTGAATGGTTTTGCTAGTTTGCTTGTTTGTTCCTATAGTAAGTCGCCGTTTCTGGAAAATCGGGCGCGAAGCTAGTACTTTTTACATGGCGCCCTTTTTTACACGCCCTTTTTACACCTCGCCATTTTTACACTTTAAATGCTGACGTTTTACATGGTGGTAATAGCGTAGCAGCAATACCAATATACCTTCTACCCTATAGAAAATTGCCATATTGGAAAAAAGGGCCGTCTACAGTTAAATTATGAATATAATATTGTTTATTACATAGGATTATAACTAGAAGCAGAATGCATTTTTGGCACTGGAATGGTGTTACTGCTTGGTTTTTAGGGGTTGGTCTGTTGGAATGGCGAAGAGGTGTAAATTCAGAAGTGAATGAAATATTTGTACGGAGATACTATTGACTTGGTTTGTCCAAATGCATGGTACAAATTGATGTTGAGCGCGCCAAATCCACTTCATGATTGAAAGTGACTTTGGATGTGGTTAGGCCTGTCAAAATGGATGTGCAGCCACATGGAATGGACATCTAATTTTATTCATGATAAAATTTGTCTTATTCCAGGTGGCCCATTTTACACTTTATGGTTTATGCAAAGGATTGGATAGAAAGTATGTTGGTATTTACAAAAAGCGACATGTCATAATACAAGCTGGATCTAACAGTATTGTATAACATATAATACCATTGTATTTCATACAAGCTCGTTCTAACTGTATTGCATAGCAAACAATACAGCTAATCAGTACTGTTATTGGTATTGCACACAATGTTGGTTGATGAAAGAACATCAACATTGTATTATATACAATGTCTCCCAAGCTTGGATTCCATAGGCCATTAGGTTGTGATAATACAATACCTATAGAAAATAGCCGTTTTGGAAAAAAAGGGCCGTTTGTTAGTAAATTTAACTAGCGCCCTATAGAAAATAGCCATTTTGGAAAAAAAGGGCCGTTTGTTAGTAAATTTAACTAGCGCCCTTTTTTACCGCCCTTTTTTACCAGGCCGCCCTTTTTTACCAACGGATACTTTTACATAGTGCGTTAAGGTATGCAATGCTGTTCTAATGTTGCAGTACCTTATTTCATGCCATTGAGATACATTTCATGGTAAAAAAGGGCACCACATGTGGAATCACGTGTAAAAACGGGCTAGCATCGTAAATACTTAGCCTATCATTTAATTCAACCATGGGCATTTTGATCTTCGCGATGATTGCGGCAAATGGGACGCATCACCGAGGTGACGAGTCCAACGATCGGGGAGAGGGCGTCGTAGGTATGGAAGGAATTCCACTTGGAGTGCTTTCCCCCCTCGCCCTCCCCCGTGACGTCGAATCTTGTCCCTCGCCGCAACGTCCCCACGTCGTCGCCACCACAGCCGCCGAATAATTCCCCTCGTCGCCGTGGGAATTGTGATGTTTTTGACCTCCGTCGTCACTCCCATCGCGCCCTCCCGTCACCGTCGACATTTTTGTGGCGCGCTCAATGAAACATCCAGCCATCGCGTTCGTGGACGTTTACACCACCATTGATGCTTCCAACAACTCCGTCGACGGCGCAGTTGCCGACGGATTGTCTGACAAACTCGCCGCTGCCCTCACCGTCGACACAGAAGCGAATGGCGTCAACGACGCCGCCAAAACGAGGCTTCCTACTGCGTACTCCGGGGCAACACCCTCGGACGTTGACAACTTCTGCGCAGACGTTGCCCCCGTCAAAGAGGACTTTGTTCGAACACGCCGCCACTGTTGTCATCAGGGACTACTTCGTGTTTGTTCCCTTTCCTCCTATCAACGATGTGTATGTTTTGGATGGCTGTTTGTCTCTGCAAAATGTCCTCGACAACGTGAGCATAAACTCAGTTGTCCCGGAGTTATACACCCCACCATCCCCTCGTCGACTTCGCCGCTGTTTCGAAAGATCCCCTCGTCGACGATGCCTCTGTCCAAAGGCACCAGTCAAGACAACGATGCCTCCGTCAACTTTGAAGTCCCCAGCGAATTCGCTATCACCTTCGTCGAAGATCACGTTGGAAAGAACCAGTCTCCCCGCCTTCGAGGATCCCATGTCAAAGTATCGCTCCTTTTGATTCAACAACCAACCAATTCACAGAACCAATTCACAGATCACTAAAGGAACACAAAGCCTGGTCTCCTCTCTGTGACAGATTGCTCTGCTTCTCTGCCGCCACTTGTTATGTTGCCATCAATGAATACTGCAATGAGGAGACCAGGTGGTAATCAATCAACAATTCACCATAGTTGCGCCAAGGAGTTTGAATGGGCAGAGGCGGCGGTTTGGTATGCATATTGTTTTTGCACACAATGTACTTTGAGTGTCTCAATGGCAGAGAATGATTTACAGCGAATCGTACGAGGACACAGCAAATAATCATAGTATAGAAATTAGGAAAGAACAAACAATATAAAACATGCCATTACAATATTATCTACAGTTTAATTATGAATATAATATTGTTTATTACATAGGATGATAACTAGAAGCAGAACACTTTTTTGGCACTGGAAAGGTGTTACTGCTTGGTTTTTAGGGGTTGGTCTGTTGGAATGGCGAAGAGGTGTAAATTCAGAAGTGAATGAAATATTTGTACGGAGATACTATTGTCTTGGTTTGTCCAAATGCATGGTACAAATTGATGTTGAGCGCACCAAATCCACTTCATGATTGAAAGTGACTTTGGATGTGGTTAGGCCTGTCAAAATGGATGTGCAGCCACATGGAATGGACATCTAATTTTATTCATGATAAAATTTGCCTTATTCCAGGTGGCCCATTTTTTAACTTTATGTTTTATGCAAAGGATTGGATAGAAAGTATGTTGGTATTTACAAAACGACATGTCATAATACAAGCTGTATCTAACAGTATTGTATAACATATAATACCATTGTATTTCATACAAGCTTGTTCTAACTGTATTGCATAGCAAACAATACAGCTAATCAGTACTGTTATTGGTATAGCACACAATGTTGGTTGATGAAAGAACTTCAACATTGTATTAAATACAATGTCTCCCAAACTTGCATTCCATAGGCCATTAGGTTGTGATAATACCATACCTTTTAACACTTGCAAATAGTTGTATTCCTAATAGTCTTGTTCACCATTGCATTCAATGCACTATTTCATACAATTGAATTCCATATGACATTGTTTAGAATCTGGCATTTAGTACTGTCTTGCATATCATTGTAATCCATATGTTATTATTCACTGTTATCATTAACCACAGCATTAATTGATGTGATAAACATCATTTAATTCTCAATGATTGCTTCTGAAGGCAGTAGTATTTAACATACAGAACAGGAATTTAATGCGAAAAGTGCAGTCAGACCAATACTTCATACTTACTGCAGATACTGAAGTTCAACATAAGTCACATCCGCGGCATCTAAAGCACGCTGCCATCAAGCATTACAGAACAATAGCCAGACCGCTTTTAACAAAAGCAAGCAAGTAGACAGTAGTATTTAACATACAGTACGGAGATTTTAAAGCAAAAAGTGCAGCCAGACCAATACTTCATACTTACCGCAGATACTAAAGTTCAACATAAGTCACATGCATGCACATCTCAAGCACGATTCCATCAAGCATTACATAACCATAACAAGACCGCTTTTAACAAAAACAAGCAAGAAGACAGTAATATTTAACATACAGAACAGGATTTAAAAGCGAAAAGTGCAGTCAGACCAATAAAACATACTACGCGCGGATACCAAAGTTATACATAAGTCACATCCGCGCTAATCTCAAGCACGCTTCCATCAAGCATTTCCGACAATAATAGACCGCTTTTAACAAAAACAAGTAAGTAGACGGCAGTATTTAACATACAGAACAGGAATTTAAAGTGAATAGTGCAGTCAGACCATTACTTCATACTAACTGCGGATACCGAAGTTCAACATAAGTCACATGCGCGCGCATCTAAAGTACGCTGCTATCAAGCATTACAGAACAATAGCCAGACCGCTTTTAACAAAAGCAAGCAAGTAGACAGTAGTATTTAACATACAGAACAGAAGATTAAAGCGAAAAGTGCAGTCAGACCAATACTTCATACTAACTGCAGATACCAAAGTTCAATATAAGTCACACGCACGAGCATCTAAAGCACGCTTCCATCAAGAATTACCGAAAATAATAGACCACTTTTAACAAAAGCAAGCAAGTAGACAGTACAATTTAACATACAGAACAGGATTTAAAAGCGAAAAGTGCAGTCAGACCAATACTTCATATTTACTGCAGATACTGAAGTTCAACAGAAGTCACATGCGCGCGCATCTAAAGTACGCTTCCATCAAGAATTACCGACCATAATAGACCGCTTTTAACAAAAACAAGTAAGTAGATGGCAGTATTTAACATACAGAACAGGAATTTAAAGTGAAAAGTGCAGTCAGACCAATACTTCATACTAACTGTGGATACCGAGTTCAACATAAGTCACATGCGCGCGCATCTAAAGTACGCTGCTATCAAGCATTACAGAACAATAGCCAGACCGCTTTTAACAAAAGCAAGCAAGTAGACAGTAGTATTTAACATACAGAACAGAAGATTAAAGCGAAAAGTGCAGTCAGACCAATACTTCATACTAACTGCAGATACCAAAGTTCAATATAAGTCACACGCACGAGCATCTAAAGTACGCTTCCATCAAGAATTACCGACAATAATAGACCGCTTTTAACAAAAGCAAGCAAGTAGACAGTACAATTTAACATACAGAACAGGATTTAAAAGCGAAAAGTGCAGTCAGACCAATACTTCATATTTACTGCAGATACTGAAGTTCAACATAAGTCACATGCGCGCATCTAACACACGCTGCCATCAAGCATTACAGAACAATAGCCAAACCGGTTTTAACAAAAGCAAGCAAGTGGACAGTAGTATTTAACATACAGAACAGGAATTTAAAGTGAAAAGTGTAGTCAGACCATTACTTCATACTAACTGCGGATACCAAAGTTCAACATAAGTCACATGCGCGCGCATCCAAAGTACGCTGCTATCAAGCATTACGAACAATAGCCAGACCGCTTTTAACAAAAGCAAGCAAGTAGACAGTAGTATTTAACATACAGAACAGAAGATTAAAGCGAAAAGTGCAGTCAGACCAATACTTCATACTAACTGCAGATACCAAAGTTCAATATAAGTCACACGCGACGAGCATCTAAAGCACGCTTCCATCAAGAATTACTGACAATAATAGACCGCTTTTAACAAAAGCAAGCAAGTAGACAGTACAATTTAACATACAGAACAGGATTTAAAAGCGAAAAGTGCAGTCAGACCAATACTTCATACTAACTGCAGATACTGAAGTTCAACAGAAGTCACATGCGCGCATCTAACACACGCTGCCATCAAGCATTACAGAACAATAGCCAAACCGGTTTTAACAAAAGCAAGCAAGTGGACAGTAGTATTTAACATACAGAACAGGAATTTAAAGCGAAAACTGCAGTCAGACCAATACTTCATACTTACTGCAGATACCGGTTCAAAGTAAGTCACATGCGCGCACATCACAAGCACTATTCCATCAAGCATTACATAACAATAGCCAGACCGCTTTTAACAAAAACAAGCAAGTAGACAGTAGTATTTAACATACAGAACAGGATTTAAAAGCGAAAAGTGCAGTCAGACCAATACAACATACTTAGCGCGGATACCAAAGTTATACATAAGTCACATGCGCGCAAATCTCAAGCACGCTTCAATCAAGCATTTCCGACAATAGTAGACCACTTTTAACAAAAACAAGTAAGTAGACAGTAGTATTTTACATACAGAACAGGAATTTAAAGTGAAAAGTGCAGTCAGACCAATACTTCATACTAACTGCGGATACTGAAGTTCAACATAAGCCACATGGGCGCTAATCTCAAGCACGCTTCCATCAAGCATTTCTGACAATAGTAGACCGCTTTTAACAAAAGCAAGCAAGTAGACAGTAGTATTTAACATACAGAACAGGAATTTAAAGCGAAAAGTGCAGTCAGACCAATACTTCATACTAACTGTGGATACCGAAGTTCAACAGAAGTCACATGCTGCGCATCAACACACGCTGCCATCAAGCATTACAGAACAATAGCCAAACCGGTTTTAACAAAAGCAAGCAAGTGGACAGTAGTATTTAACATACATAACAGGAATTTAAAGCAAAAAGTGCAGTCAGACCAATACTTCATACATACTGCAGATACCGAACACTGAAAACCCTGGTAACCTCCCACACTCGGTGTACATGGGAGGTTACAAGCGAATGGTATCTTCGGTAACCTCGGTACACTTCTGTAACCCTCCGGTAAACTAGTGGGAGGGTTAGTCTACCGGAGGTTACGGAAATTTGAGACCAAGAGGAGCTTTTCGATTTTTTCCGATACGATAGGAATTGGTACTTTTGGAAAACAGACTTCTCAGTAAGTCTTAGAATCGATATCAATCTAATTAGTGGCTATAACTGCATTACTTAGTAAAAAATGTTTACCGGTGGCATACGGAAGTAATGGGAGGGTAACCGGAAGTGTACGGGAGGTAACCGGAAGGTTACTGAAGGCTACTGGAGAGTACGGAGGGTTACGAGCATACGGAGGCCTACCGGAATGTTACAGGAGGGTTACGGAGGGCTACCTACTGTTGAACTGCAATAATAGAGTATGTGCAATTTATCTCCACTAATATAATTAAACATACTACATTTACATATTTAGGGGCCCGCCAACTCATCACCCACCAAAAGGACACAGGTGCCAAAATTTCAGCCCCAAGCTGCTCCAAGATGAAAAACGATACTGTGGACAATAATATCACCAAGCAGAAGAAAATTAATTATATAATTGAAACTAAGCTGAAATGAAAACAATTGAAATATAGTATGACTTCAATAACTCACCATAAAAATTTACATGCCTCTGCAAACCGTTGTCGGCAACACAGCGGTGCAAGGCGAAATGCCAAACTCAGTCTGTGGACTGAGTTTCGCTGTTCCGTGCCTGGCCAAATAAAATAATTGAAAATTAGATGTAGTCAAGACATGTGTAGAAATAATTGTATTCTATTCAACTCACCTCTGTTAATATACCCACCGCTGCCAAATATTGTTGGCAACATGGCGGTGCAAAGCGAAATCAAAAACTCAGTCTGTGAACTGAGTTTTGGGATTTCAGAACTGGGCCTGTAACTATTTCATTGAAACAATTAAAATATGTTGAGTATAATAGGGTCAAAATGATGAGTTAATCAAAACTCACCCCAAAATATACCGCCGCTGCCAATTGTTGTTGGCAACAAGGCGGTCAGAAGGAATGCCTAACTCAGTCTGTGGACTGAGTTTCGGCCCGCCAGTACACCTGTAACTAGTTAATTGGAAAAAAAATGGACGAGTGGTGAGTAAAATAGTGCGTAAAATGGTGAGTTCATCACAACTCACCCCAAAATATACCGCCGCTGCCAATTGTTGTTGGCAACATGGCGTCAAAGGCGAATGCCAAACTCAGTCTGTGGACTGAGTTTCGCAATTCGCCAGTACCTGTAACTAGTTAATTGGAAAAAAATTGGACGTGTGGTGAGTATTATAGTGCAAAAATGGTGAGTTCAACACAACTCACCCCAAAATATACCACCGCTGCCAATTGTTGTTGGCAAA